>JAHBCN010018116.1:0-17523 GCA_019359885.1 Listronotus oregonensis
ACGCCTTGACTGAAATATATACAATATACAGTTTCTCTATACCCGGTTTCTTTTATTTGAACCTTACAGCTGTCATCAAATTTTATTGTATTTTTAATGAAAAATATCCGTAGTGTAAGATCAGAATGTTGTTGAATTTGGGTATTTTTAAGCCCTCTGCAATAAACTTTGACCATATTGTGTGTTTTTTTTTAAATAGTTGCCCACAGGGCTACTTAATAAATCAGTGCATTTCTCTTACATCTCTTTATAGTTTACCCGGAGAAGTCCATAACTTTCTACATTGTCCACCTCCTATTTTTACGCTAAAATCTGCTGTTTGCAAATATTTTTTCTTTTTCTTAAAAACCTAGAAATTTTTAAGCCTGCTACTATTGAATTGCTTTGTGTAGATATAAACATTTTTTTTTATTATATATGATTTAAATAATCTTATGACGATTTTACGCAAAATTCTTGTTTGAAACAAGTTGCGAAATCACTGTTCAAGGCACTGAACATAAACAACAAACTTCATATTTATACAGTGTGTCCAGAATAAGATAATGTACATAGGGATATTGGAAACCGTTAGAGATACAAGGTCGGTTAAACGGAAAAAATGCGTTATTGTATGCTTTATAATAATCCGGGGTTGTAATATTTTAAACCGATACCGTTAACTAGATACAGGGTGAAATACAAAAATGTGCATTTTTGAAAAACCCCCATTTTTTTTTTTATCTTGGGACAGTCCACGAAGGCTGATGCCTAAGTACTAACGTACCGTGGGTGTCTTCAGTGTGGTGAGAGGAAGTTTGTTCACACGGGACTTAAATTTTTGGAGATTGGGAGGAGAAGGAAAACTTCTGCGGGCAGCAGGTTCCATAGTCTTGACACTCTAGGGATAAAGAAAGAAGAAAGCGGGAAGTTCGGGGCCTCTCTAACTGAACTGTAAAAGGATGCATAAAAGTTGCATCGTGTTGCTCTTTTGGGAAGCTGCCAGAAGGAATTATACTGGCCAACTCCTCTGAGCAGAAGCCGTGAAATACCTATAGAAGAGCGCCAGATCCCCTACAGCTCGACGGTGGGCAAGAAGAGGAAGCCTTTCTGTGAGCGGTGGATCATTAATAAGACGAACGACTCTTCTTTGAATGGAGTTCAGAATGCTAAGTGTTGTAGGGGACGACATTCCCCAGACATGAGAACAATATTTTAAAGAGGGTCTGATTTGGGATACATACAGAGTGTACAAATTGGAAGAAGAGAAATATTTTCTGGCTCGGAAGAGAAATCCAATCTTTTTTGAAGTTGCCGAAGCTATGGATAAAATGTGTTTGTGCCAGTTGAGGTTATTCTCAAAAGTAACGCCGACAAGATTAAACGACTCTTTGTTCTGCAGAACTTGGCCGCTCATATGTAAGGGATGAACATTTGCAGACTTTTTTCGCGACAGGGAACATGACTGTGTTTTCGAGGTCTTGTGAAAGAGATATCTGCATTGACCTGCGCTTGTTTTCGAATATATTATTGTACTTATTATAGCTAGAATCATCAAATTTTCACAGTTAGGGTAAGAGGATACGGTGTTTTCGAAAATGGTGTCAAAAAACTTCTAGGCCTACTAAGTTGCGCCCGGCCGGAGTCAGCTTTCGTTTTCCTTATGGACGCCATATTGAATTTTTACATTTTTAAAATACTCATTAAATGCTTTTTAACCATCACTTATGATATGACGAAAAAAAAAGCAGTAGCAGGCTTTGATATATCTATATTTCATTTTGTCAAAGTAGGTATTATTATTTCTTTTTAAAATATGTTACTGTCAGAGAAGATTTACTATTAGTAATAAGTGAGTTCGATTAATAGATTGTAAGTTTTAAAATGAATTACTCCAATAGTCATAAGTTCGATATGTTGGAGTGTTTATTCTCTGTCGCAGAAATGACGCACAAGCTAACGAAATGTATATAAATAGATATCCAGAAAGACGACCTGGTATAACTATGTTTAGGCGTTTAAAGGGAAACCTTTTAGCTTATGAAAGTTTTGCTAAAGTAAAAAGAACGAAATTTCCAAACGAAGATAATAAAAATTTGGTGTTGCAAAGCGTGGTTGAGACACCTCGTACGTTGTAAGGGTTTCTTAAAAAGACCTAGAATACTAGAGTTTGTAAAGTTAAGATATGATTATTAGTTTGATATTTTTCCCCGGTGTCTGGTGTTAAGTTTTATTGGGTTTTTTTTTAAATCCATATGCTTTTTAAATATTTAGAATAAAAATACTTTTAACTTGTATTACACCAAATTTCATAAATATTACCACTTTAAGTTTACATTGCCTACGTTTACCTTTTAAAAGTTTTTTTACCAACTATAGTAATATGCAGTTCTAAAGATTATATTTTGATATATGTAAAAGGTAATATTAAGAAAAATCCCTTATTAAAGCATTTCTGTAATATCTGTATAATTTTCACGAATTTGGATCTACATTATCTAAAAATAGCTGAAGTTTGTCATCACAAAACTTACTTGTAGAGTTCAACAGTCGAAATAATGAAGTAACTCCCAAATTAAATATTTTGCTACATATATTATGTTAAAATCTTTTTGTTTTTTTGTATTGTTTGTTAAATAATTTTATTTTTGCGATATTTATTTGTAATAAATTTATATTTTTATAAAAAAACTTTTTGCATGCTACACGTATATTATCATACAAGCCAATCGATCCTCATATTCTACGTCTAGCCATACCGATCGGTCAAAATATCGGCACGTCTATGGTAAGCTGCATTTAAAGTGCCAACAATGAGTGATTCAACTTAAATCTTTATTCAGTAAACTTTGCTATGGTAATCGTTAAACTCAACAACTATTGATAAATTAGTCTGCAATTCATGTATTAAGTGATGTTATTATTATAATCGGATATGTCCATAATTCCGTACACACTCGAAACGTGTAATAGACCAGAACACAATCCTATTAAACCAATAATATTAATTAGTCGGCCTAATACGCTATTAGTGATGCTATTGACATGGGATTAAAAAGCCTTTCTACAGATTAAAATACCCTTTTGGATTAAAATAGACCCAATAACTTTGCTTTTCCTAAACTATTTAAACAGGGTTTTAAACCATTAGGTTTTAAAACCCTAATAAATATGTTTAATACAATTATAATAATTTGAGGTGTAATGTTTTTAAGTATGCCTACTTTAAACTAAAAATACATAGTTTATGGGCATGTGGATAAATGTCCTACAAATACGCTGTCAATTATTAAAGTTGCGCAAAAGTATTTTAGCCTCTGGCTCTATTGTTAGTTTTCTTAAAAGTCTGAATTTTTCTAAAAGTTTACCCATAAATAACATAGTAAAAATATATTTTTCTCTAACCGTCAAAAAATGTTGACATTTTTGTACTATTTTTAGGTGCAAAAGCTATCAATTCTCATACCGTACAAAAATGTGCTCGTTGCTTAGCAACACTTTTAATCCTAGGATTAAAAGTGCTACTTTTAATCCTAGGATTAAAAGCAATTGCATTTGAGCTCTTTTGAATAACTAAATGTATTAATTTTGACTTGGTTGAAGAAAAAATAGTATATATCATACGGACTAAAAGTGCATCTTTTTTTACGAGCAATTTTTGCAGTTGCGAGGCGAAGCGCAGCGCAGCCGAGCGAATGCAAAATATAATATAATATTCTATTGTGCCTGGTTACTGATAGCATATAATTTAAAATATGACCAAAGCCTACTTTTCCGTTAAGTTTGTACATTATTATCCTCTTGTTTCCTTCTTTTAAGTGTTACCAAGAATGATTAAGCCAGCCTCCTTAAACATCAAATGGGCTATGGGTGCTTTAAACTGACAATATAGGCATAACCATAGCTGCAAAAGAAATAAGCAGCGGGTCTAATGTATTATGTCACCGTGCCCTTGTGGACGCTTCCAGCAGAAATATGGTCACCCCCTGCTTAACCAAAGGACACGCTCACCTTCAAAGGCATTCGCATCGCTGACTCGTTGGCCAGGAGGGCTGCTGGGACCAGACCTTTTGGACCCGAACCTTTCTTAGGTCTGACAGGGTCTACGATGAGGGACCTAGTCAAAAGACACTCTCATTAGCAGTTCACAAGGCGATATGATGAAACAGTACAGTAACTGTAACTTTTCCAAGGAGTTACTGAACTATCCCGGCAGAGATACAGCTAAACATTACTTGACAATGTTTCGTCTAATCACGGGTGTTCTTACTGGACATTGTCAACTGCGAAAGGACCTCTTTAGAATGGGTATAAATGACAAACCTTTGTGAGGCTGTGAACAGGAAGAGAGACGGTGGAGCACATCCTTTGGGACTTCCCTACACTGTTGTCCAAGAGAAATTTCCTTGGCCTACATTAAGGATTCCCCTTGGCGACGTCGTCGTCGCCTACTTTTAATCAGTGAGATGAGTGATGAGTTATCTTTAGGGGGTAGCACAATGGGCCTACTGACGCCTAGGTGCTGTGATGTTCACCAACCAAAAAAAAAAAAAAAGGTCAAAGCTTTTTGAGTTACACTTATGGAACAAAAATATTGTACCTATCTAAGCTGATTACTTGCAGTATCAAAACCTACGCCATAAAACTGCCCCTTTGACTTCCCTGGCAAATCCTAGAACGTTGTTTTGTACAAGGAAGCAAGATAGTAATTGGGAGTTTAAAAAATACCATTTGTTTACTTTGTTACCAAAAGAGAGATTAAAACATAACCAAATAAAATATGATACCCAAGTTAAAGAGCAGCAATTTAAATATATTTTACCTCCAACATATTGACGGAATAATAAATTTAAATCCCAGAACGCTGCTTTGTACAAATAAGCAAAACAGTAAGGTGTCGCTTAAATAATAACATGTGTTGTTACCAAGAGAGACATTAAACATAACCAAATGAAAATATAATATTCACGTCAAAAAACAACATTTTCAAAATATTCTGCCTGAAACGGATTGACGAAATGAGAAAAAATCTCAGAACGTTGCTTTGTACAAAAAAGATAGCAATAGGTGGCTTAAATAATAAAATTTGTTTACTTATTTTGTTACCAAAAAAAGACACTAAAACATAACTAATTGAAATATGACACCCACGTTAAAACACAACAATTTAAACATACTTGCCTTAAGAATAGTAACGGAACAAGAAATTTAGATCTCAAAACTTTGCTTTGTACAAATAAGCAAGATAGAATGGGTGGCTTAAATAATAACACTTGGTAACCTATTTTGTTACCAAAAATAACACTAAAACATAACCAATTAAAATATGATACCCACAATAAAAAAAAAAAGCAATTTTAAAATATTTTGCCCCAAATATAAAAATCTTGGCATTAATTTAGAGTGTACTAAAACACATAAACGAGTAACAGACGTCTACGTCATTTGCTGACGAAAGGGCGAAGCATTTTGCCGAACTGAAATATTGTTAAACCTTTTTAAAAAGTATCTATACTTGTACGGACGTTAAAAAAAAGTTGTTAATTTCCCAACTATCTTTGGGAAAAAATGTCACCGAACGCACTTTTGACTAGAATTTTTAAAATTTTCACCTTCAACTAGCTTGTCCGATGAGATCTGATATATCGAAACCGATCATGGGGGACATATCTACAAAGTTATTAAATTAACTACGCAGTGTTAACAGTCCGTACAAGTATAAAAGGATACATTTTTAAAGGTATTATCGGGAGTGAACAGTGAAATAAGGAACTCACAATTTTCTATTCCCCTAGAAACACACAGTTCTGTATTTCAGAGGGAAAAATATGCTTTACTGTTTTCAAAAAAAAACGGAAAGTTTATAAAAAAAAGGAATTTGATTAATCACAGACAGCCGAGCATCACCAGGGGGACAGGAATCCCAAGGTAACGACCAAGCTGACATGGAAATGCGAAAGAGAACTGGAAGTCCTGGGCGACCAAAACCACAGCACGGGGGCAAATCAGGGAATGGATCCGGAACAAACACGGGGAATACTGTCCAGCATCAGTAGAATAAGATATGGAAAAGGGTTTATAAAGGGCTCATTCAAAAGAACGAAGGAAGAACTACTCAGACAAAATAGGAAAAGACTTTACATAACAGTAGGGCTGCTAACAGGGCATCATAACCTAAGATGACACCTACACAACATAGGGTCATACAATGCCGATCCAAGTTGCAGAATATGGGATAAGGGGGAAGAAACAGCCTACCACATCCTGTGCGAATGTGAAGCGTTGGATCACAAAAGACAGGTATTATTAAGGCAACCGAAAATGAGCCAATAGAAATATATCAACCAACCAGACTCGGGGTTATACAGACTTGTTGAGGAAACAAGACTGGTAAGAGGATTCGTATAAAAGAAAATGGAAGATAAGGCACAAAAAGCCCAAGAGGCTGCGCTGCCTGTGGTAGTAAATTAAGACGGCTCCCGGGAATTTTTTTTTATCATGTTTCAGTTTAATTTGTCTTAACCCTTAGTAACAGATATGACTTGAACTAATCGGATATTGCTGTTACAAAAGGTTTTTGAAACATAGTTTAGAAAAAACTAAAATAGGTAATTATTTTTATAACTTAACTATATGTTAAGGGAACTAGTTTTAAGGCAGTTAATGCATAAACAAAAAAATGTTTGATCATCTTTATCCCATTTGCTTACTTTAATCTTTTGATAAAATAACACAAATTTAATTTTAATAATAATGTATGTAGTAAAGCCACCATTCATTAGTAATTAAGTTATACAGAGCACCACCAAAGGGCATTTTAATTTATCTTTAATATATGCAAGTTGATTAGCATTTAAAAAGAGCACGTAAACAACGCATAGTTTGCATATTAAGCAAACATAAACGAGCTATATTATTTCTAACTTGTATGTGCATACAAGCTAATTTCTCCGAGCAATTATCTTAATGTTTTGACTATTGAAAAAAGCGTAATGTGGTACACAGGGTGTCCGGAAATATCGTTCGAATAATTCTAGTGGCGATTCTACATGTACAAATTTTGAAGAAAAGTTCCTATGAACACCGGGATATAGGTTTTATTTTATATATCCCTAGAACCATTTCAGATAGCCATCTAAATTTTGGCATATAAATTGCTTTTAATAGTAGGTACTTTTCAGTGTTTTTACATAATTATTATTTTAGTCAGGGGCGTACCGACAGGGAAGGCCTCAAATTAATTTGTGTACATTTTTATTAAAAATCATATTTTTGCAGTTTTCTTAAAAAAAAAAAATATTCCTTGGCATAAATGATACAAAAAAGGTATTCCTGTAGAAAACCTGTCAGGCTAGCAGTTTTCGAGAAAATACTCTCCAAAAAAAGTGCATGTATGTGTGTCGCCCAAAAATAATAAAAATTTCTACATCAAAGTAGGCTTACGTCGCGTCGTTGCTAAGTTGAAAATAAAAAAAAGGTTCAGTAACTTTAGTTTCGGTAAACGAATTTAACAGAAGGTTTAAAAATAAAATTAATTTAAATAATACTGTGTTAATAACAGTGTACCTAATTAAAGAAATCATCGTTCTTTGTTACAAAAAATGCTGAAATACTTTTTTTGCTTGGGCGACCATGCATGCACTATTTTCTTTAAAGAGTGTTTTTTGAAAACGGCTAGCCTGGCAGGTTTTCTACGAGAATACCTTTTTTTTTGTCCTTTATACCACGAAATTATAATTTCTAAAGAAAACTGCAAAAATACATTATAATTAAGTAAAAACTCTAAAAAGTACCCATTAAAGGCAATTTATATGCTAAAATTTAAATGGCTTTGTAAAACGGTATGAAATAAAACCTATATCCCGGTGCAATCTTTGAATCGCCAAAGCAAACTTATGACGCATTTGCGGACTTATGTTCATATAAACTTTTCTTCATAATTTAACATGTAGAATCACCTCTAGAATTATTCGAACGGTATTTCCGGACACCCTGTATATTAGCGCCTGTTTGGTAACATTTAGGGATAGGTGTTAAGGTTCAAAGCAATTTGAGAAAAGTTGGTGGGTTCCTTAATACGATTGGTAAGCAAGTGACTAAATATAAATATTTTAGCTGATCGGCCTTAAGGTAGTTTACTTGCGTCAGTCGTAGACAAAAGTATCGCCTTATAGTAAGTAAATCTTCATATTTTTTTTTTATTTTTAAATTCGTGATACAGTATTTTGAATGGATCACAAATTTAGCGCTGTTCTAAATAAGATCGAATACGTTTTACCAAAAGTTAGAGGAAAATATTATTTTTGTAGGAGACTGACTTACCACAACACATGAGGTCTGTTCGTTATTCAGTAATATTTTAGACTATTTTACACTTTTTGGAGCTACCTAGTCCTAAACTACACCTTTTATAAGAGCGATTACGAAGGAAAAGAATAAACTAGTATACACTATTTCTTAATAACAAACAGACCTATGTAAACTTTAAAAATTAATATCTTTTTAACAAACCATCAAAAAGTTCAGGGTGTTTTTTTTTTTCTAAAACTTTAATTTATATTGAATTAGTTTTTAAAAAATATCGTAAGATCCGTTTTCGAGATATTTCAAAATGAATGCAAGGCTTTCGTACATGACAGATATCGACGATGTTAACTATGCACAATTTGATTGTTAATATCTCGTTTCATAGAAAATAAAAAAAAAATGTTTTTTTTCAATTAGATAAAAGACACTTTTATTAACCCTATATTTCAATTTTATTTAATTCTTAAAAAAAGTCGTTTTACCAGTAAACTAAAAGTCAGTTCTTAAATAAACTAACTAATTTATATTATGTATATTTAAATTCCCATAAACAATTACTTCGGAAGGAAAAGCAATAAAAAAATTAATTTAACTTTTGTTGGAAGAAAAAGTAGGACTTATCATATATGGTTGTAAATAAAATAGATAAATTCGGTATGTAAGTATAAGCCGAAAATATATCAACTTTGCTGTGTTTAAGTTGAATATTTTAAAACGCAAAGCACATACGCCGCTACGGAAATTAAGAATAAAATAAGTTTTTGCATTTTGTACAATAATGCACTACATAACATACCTTAAAATCAGACAGACCATTTTATAGCACAGCAACCATTAAATCATAAAAACACAAATTAACAAAAAAAAAACGTTTATTTTAAACAGTGCGACTATAAATATAAAAAAAATTTGTAAGTTAAAAAACGTTATAACTTGTGATCCTTGTATAAACCAATTTTTACTAACCATTTTTTTATTTACCACTATTTCTACAGGAACTTTTTAGTCCCAGTTAAACATTGTTAAATATCCTTATGGAATTTTGAATTTTATTACCAATGTTTTCTTGCACGTATCCTTCAGCTACGCTTGTGGATCGCCCCAAGCCGTTTAAGAACCTAAATATCAGCGCCACTGTCCGCAAGAAAAGTGCCAGATGTTCTTTTTAAACAATGACCGGTGTAACCCTTGAAGCATCAGGAATTTTTTAATATTCCGCATTTGTTGTGGAATTTTTGCAAAAGTATGAATGCCTGGCTGTACTGTACATTTTCCATAACGATCAAACAGGAAAAATCGATTATGGCTTTCTGTTTTGGGTCTTAATAACAAGTGCTTGTGGGAGATTTCATACCCATTACAGTCTGAGCCCACGGTAAATATACGTTTTTTCTTTGTTTTGTTATCGCGTAACGTTACAACCAACATTCTTCTGGTATCTTCTATATCTTCAGTTGTTAAGCTACATAAGATGAAATGCAAAATAAGAAATTATCTACAAAATGTAAAAAAATAGTATACGTACGTCGTCAGCAAAGTAATTTTACTTGACTGGTATGGTATTTAAATCCTTGTTTCGCTCGGATTCAAACGTACCATACTTGTCAAATAAAATTCCACTTTTCTGTACTTGATACGTAATATACCATTAAATTCTTAAAAATGCATGTGTAAAACTAATCCAAGTTTCTAATGGTGAATACCCAGAAAAATCTCACATTTCAAAAATAAAGGAGGAAGATGGGTAAAGAGGAAAATAAAAATAGGAAAAAGTAAGAAAAAGAAGTTAATACACCCATATTAAAAACGTTTGCTAATACTTTATAAAGCCTTTAGTAAGCATAAGGAATAGCACCACCCAAAAAAAAAATCCTTGACTACCTAGCTAAACCCTCAAAAAAAACTTTATCTTATAAGGTGGCTACATAAGTAACTGATTGTTAGTGCATAGGTATTATGATTTTAAATTTAACGTTTTTATGTTTTACCTATATATTATTGATCTGTAATACCTTAGAAACGGAATATGTTATGATAGCAATAATACCTGCTATCACACCTAGGGCATTATAAGCGGGCATTATGTAATGCCCCTTATAATGCCCTAATCTTATATGGAAATTTTATTGCTTATCCAATTTTATTTCTCTCAAATAAAACAAGTTTATACAAAAAATTTTTTTTTAAACAATACTAAAAATTAAACTTTATTTCCAAAATAAAAATTACAATTTGAAATGTCCGGAAAATGAAGGATCCCACTATAGAATGTGGTGTTTTTTTTGATGGTACGGGTGGTAGCACTAACGCTATTTTGTATAGAAGAACAGTCCATTAAAGAATTTTCAATAGTGATACGGAATTAACCTCGGAATTAACTGAATTGGCAATCATTTTTTTGGGTACTTTGTTTTTGGATGAAATACTTTCTTCTATATTCCTTCAGCTACTGAAGAGCTTTTCCATTTCCCATGTTGTTTTAGCGTTTCAAACGAAGCACCTGCCTCCCAAAAAGTAAAGTTGACGATTGCGCGCAAACAGTGGCCGGTGTAATTCTTCATTATCCAGTTTTAAAAATTTTGCGATCAATGTTGGACGCTTCCTATGGTATTTTTTCCAATGGGTTGTACTGTACATCGACCCTTTCTATAGGTAGAAAGAATCTTCGCCCTTTATTCCAGCTGGTCTTAATGTTGTGTACTTTTTTTTTAAATTTAAAGGCCTAAATCTTCTTTAATGATAGTAAAACTTTTTTAAGTTGAAGTTTTAGTTTCGGTACCTTTATAACCAAGACTGTTCCTCTATCTTCAATGTCATCAATGGTCATTTTGGCCAACTCATCTCGTCTTAAACCTCCAAAAACACCCATTACCAATATGACTTTGTGTACCAAGTAGATATCATCAGGAGCCTTCTTAATAAATTTTAATATTTGTTCTCCTTCCAAAACTTTAGACTTCTTCGGACGTATCCTTTCGACTTAACTTTTAAAAAAGATATGAGACGATGGTATTGGAAATGTCTATATTTTCAAACCATCAAGTAGACCTTAGGTGGAAACGGTCCAGAGAGAGTTCGGACTGATTTTTACAAAAAATAAAAAGTTTGTTAAACATATGTTTTAAAATAAAATCAATAACTTACCAGTTCCGGAAATATTTAAAACGTTTTCGATTATTTAAAATTGTTTTCGCTTTTTTCCAAACCCCAAATATGCCATACCCCGATCATACTTTTCCCCTTGATTTAACTGGCAAAAGATTTTGGTCGCTTTTATGGCCTTTTCTCTTATATTTTGTGGAATTTCTTCCATTTTGAGCAAATCGTTAAATAAAAAATGCCAACTGACTAACTGACAGAAACAAAAAGCAAACTTAACACCAGTCTTTCTACTTACGTTACAGGTACAGGTGCAACTTTTTTTTTATTCGAATAAATAATGTAATTATTTTAAAAAAATTTTTTTGGTAAAAAAAAGAAGGACCAGGGCTTTAGGGGACTATAACCCCCATGGGGTCGAACCCCGGGCCAGAGGCCCTGGGCCCTTTGACCTTCGGGCATTATAGTCCCAATAACCCCCTTTTTGAAATAAATATAATTTCTAAAGTCATTTTTATTATTCAGTTTTAAACAAAAGCCAAACTGCTACCCTGCTACTACTTAAAATTTTATTAGGTCTGACTAAAATATGATTCGGCTCAGGCCAAAACACGTTTCCAGCCATTAAGGAATATATTTAACGTGCCGTAACATCCTTGGCTCTACATTTTGGTCTCGTAATACTGTAATTTCGGGCGTTTCAATCGATTGTAATACCCTTAATTGGTGGATATATTTGTGGCAAAGACGGTTATATTATTGTATGTATTAAAACGATTAGACGGTCGAGATATAGAATGTATTTACAATATAATCGGTATGTTTGATGTAGAGTAAATTATTTTGCCTACAAATAGAATTAAAAGTTGAAACGTCAAAGCTTACTGTTTATATTAAAATTAAAATTTTATTACACTAGTTTAAAGAGTTTAAGTCTTCATATTATCTATTTTAGTATTTCAATCAATTTATTTGATTATATCTACTATTTAAAATTATAATTCTTGAGTTTGGTATATTCTATTATCATCTGTAATTTTTTTAATCTAAAAATTTGGTGATGCATACCAATTCGTCTAAACAAATGTGTTTAAGAGCTTGCACCCATCCTAACTCCTCTGAATCTCTTACGACACGGGCATTTTTTCAGATTTGAAACTGCACTTGTGCAACTCCCAAAAAAAGCAAACCCTCCTTTAACATGACTAATCTCTTCTTTTCGTTGTTGGAAAGTGTTGAAATCATTAATTCCAATCATCTGGAAAAAAAAGATCTTAATGATTAAATATATTGTCGAAGATCCCGCTGATCTTCTTTCCTTTGTCTCACACAACTGGTCCTTAAGTTTCTTGGTGAATCCCGATCGTTGCTTTTGATATATCCAAACTTTTGGCAGGTATATGTCCTAAACAAATGTGTTAGAGCTTCACCTAACTTTGCCTTCTTTCAGTTTCTTCTTATCGACGTATATCAGTTATTGTAGATGGTCATTGTTCCCTTCCAGCTTTTACCAAATTAATGTTAGGGTGCCCCAGGGCTCAGTGCTAGACCCACGCTGTTTCTTCTACACATTAACGATCTTTTCTCTTCCTCAATCAATCCCATTTATAGTTTTGCCGACGATAGTACCCTCCACTCTAGTATTTAATTTCTTAAGCCTCCATGTAATTCTGATTTGGAAAACAAACGCAGGTCAATGCAGATATCTCTTTCACAAGACCTCAAACTTCTCCTGGATTGAGGAGCCAAAAATCTTGATTAGTTTAATGCCTTGAAAACACAATCATGTTCGCTGTCGCAAAAGAAAGTCTGCCAATGCTCATCCGTTACGTATGAGCGGCCAAGTTCTGCAGAACAAGGAGTCATTTAATCTTGTCGGCGTTACTTTTGGAAATAACCTCAACTGGCACCAACACATTACATCCATAGCCTCGGCAGATTTAAAAAAGCTTGGATTCCTCTTTTGAGCCAGAAATTATTTCTCTTCTTCCAATCTCTATATTCTGTATGTATCCCAAATCAGACCCTCTTTAGAATATTGTTCTCATCTCTGGGGAATGGCGTCCCCTACAACACTTTTAGCATTCTGGACTGCATTCAAAGAAGGGCCATTCGTCCTATTAATGATCCCACGCTTACAGAAAGGCTTCCTCTTTTTGCACACCGTAGAGCTGTAGGGGATCTATCGCTTCTATATAGGTATTTTCACG
Source organism: Listronotus oregonensis (assembly GCA_019359885.1). NCBI lineage: Eukaryota > Metazoa > Arthropoda > Insecta > Coleoptera > Curculionidae > Listronotus > Listronotus oregonensis. The sequence continues at coordinate 13,596 of JAHBCN010018116.1, forward strand.
GATTCTGTTCAGAGGAGTTGGCCAGTATAATTCCTTCTCTGGCAGTTTTCAACAGAGCAACACGTAGTGTAAATTTTATGCATCATTTTACAGTTTAGTTAGGGAGGCCCCGAACTTCCCGCTTTCTTAGTTTCTTCATCCCTAGAGTGTTAAGACTATGGAACCTGCTGCCTGCAGAAGTTTTTCCTTCTCCTCCCAATCTTCAAATATTTAAGTCCCTCTCACCACACTTAAGACACCAACGGTATGTTAGTACTTAGGCATCAGCCTTTGTGGACTGTCCCAAGATAAAAAAAAAATTAACCATGGTTTTAAAGGCCAAATAATGTGAACGAACTTCCATACTTAGGAAAAGGTGCAGTGTTGCCAACCTTTTAAAATAAAATTTTCCACAAATGACGTCAAAATTTCCTTTTTTTACGATTTTTTTTTAAGTTTTAAATAATAGCAATATCTTTTTAAAATAGGATTTTACTATTATTTTATTTAATACAAAATATAACATGATTGCTTTTTCTTGTTATGAAACAAAATGCGCAGTCCGTCATTTATTATATAGAAAATTAGGGAAATACCTCATAATTTTTTCGCGTTTTCAAGCATGGTTTTTTTTAGTATAATTGAACCAAATAAGCACATTTCATAATAATATAATACTTTCGAGCATATACCTACTATAGGCAGCCTTGCCGCTTGGCCGAGCAAACAAGATCGAAAGAAAGAGGAATATGTGTATAAACTTTCTATCTTGCCTCGCTTTCCCAAACAACTTAAACAACTATTGGTTTTACTTATAAAAGACCGTTTGTAGAGACTTTAAAAACCTACAAAATGGTTTTTTTTGAAAAATCCCGATTCGACCATTTTTCACCGAGAAAAGCCGGAAAAACGCTTAAAACAGACCTTTTTTCAAAAATTCGTATCTCCGTTAATGTTCAATATTAAGAGCTGATTTTTTGGTAAATGATAGTCACTAACATATTTGAGCTGTAGAAAGATGAAAATTGTCGCATTAGTTGTTTTTATTTAATCGCACTATAAACAAATTAGGCCCTTATCTTGCAAGTGCCGTGAATATTAGGCAAATGGTCCGATTTAAATTTTTAAAACGGCTTTTTAAAGTGGACATTAAACGCTACAAATTGCATATCTCACATTTTCATAAAAGTTTCGAGAACATTGTTAAAAATGCTTGTAAACCTAGCACGTCTAGCGAAAATTCCGTCAAGCGCCCGATGCTCGCAGCCCGTCTCTCGCTTCTCCTTCGCTGCTGGGTGCCCCCTCCACGTCTGGGTCGCGAATTTTCGCTCGACGCGCTAGGTTCACAAGCATTTTTAACAATGTTCTCCAAACTTATATAAAAATGTAAGATATACAAATAATAGCTTATAATCTCAACTTTAAATAGCCGTTTTAAAAATTCAAATCGGACCATTTGCCTAATATTCATGGCAGTTGCAAGATAAGGGCTTAATTTGTTTATAGTGCGATTAAATTAAAAATATTAATGCGACAATTTTCATCTTTCGGTAGCTCAAAGAATATGTTATTGACTATCATTTCCCAAAAAATCAGCCCTTAATATTAAAAATTAACAGAGATACGAATTTTTGAAAAAAGGTCTGTTTTAAGCGTTTTTCCGGCTTACTTCGGTGAAAAATTGTCGGATCGGGATTTCTCAAAAACCATTTTGTAGGTTTTTAAATTCTCTACACACGGTCTTTAATGAGTAAAGTGATATAGGCAGTACTTTTTGTTAAATTAAAAAAAAAAACGAAAAAGTAATTGGTTGGATTTTTAATTTTAGTAATATACAGGTTATTCCGAAAGACATGGCACAGATATCTGTTAACATTTATTACAAAAAAATCTATAATGATTGGACTATAGTGGGACACGGCTTAACTGAGTTGTTCCATATATTAGAATGCATACAAAATTACTTGAACGGAGTGCGACACAAAATAAATAAACACGTATGAACATATTTTATCTAGTTTAAAAACATATAAAAATGATAACTACACCACTGATAATAAACTAAATGCATACCAAACTAGTCTTGAAAATAAAAATTTTCCAGAAGAACAAAATGGTTTGAAACTTGTATGAAATATTTAAATAATATCAGGACGAACGTTTCCATGGATTTTCTATTCAATGGGAATATAAATGTATGATTTCTCCGACTAGACGGTAATATCAAAAACAGTTTTGTGTCTAGATGTATTTATTAAAATTGGTTTTTAATTTGTAACGGTCTGCTCTTATGTTCTTCACATCAAATACAAATCGTATAATTATTGTTTTATTTTATACTGTGTGTAAAACGCACGTTTAGATACTTGGTTTTAGTCCGAAAAATGAACTTTTACAGTTTTGAGTCCGGTAAAAAAATACCGGACTAGTCCGGTAATAGTATCATTACCAGTACGGAAATGACGACTTTTCCGTGCGCGCGTGACATTTTTTCGTTTAAGGCGCAGCCGAACACGGGAAGTCATGCAAGAATGGAAAAGTCTATTTCTGGACATGTAATGAACGATATTTTTTATTATACTTAGGTACCTGAAAACAAAATAATCAAAAAACATCGCAAAAAATGATTTAAGAAAATTGCGATTATTTATTTTTATTTTTAAAACAGTAAAAAAAATTAACAAAAGAAATTACAAGCTATTCAAACTTAAGAATATTAATTTTGGACGGAACCATTATGAATAATGGTTATATTTATTGTACACTTCGTATTATTGTTGAAGCTCAATCCCTTTTGTATTTCTTTTGTTGATGATGTTAAAGCGGATTGTTCGTGTATGTTTTGGTTCTCTTGATTGACTGTTACAGATTTTGTAGTTTTCAAGTTGCAAGGCCTAAACAACTTTTGGGATACTTCAATTTTTTTTTGTATGGACTCCTTTATATATCCTTCTGCTACATTGGAAGAAAGCCATCCTCCGTGTCTTTTCAAAGTGAGCAAATCACCGCCGCTTTCTACCAACATGGTAGCCAAAGAACGCCTTAGCCCATGTCCGGTATATTCTTCGTGATTTTTTAGTTTTAAGTATTTTGCCACAAGTTTTGGAATACCACTGATAGTATGGCACCCAACATGTTGAGCGTAACATCTTTGGTTTCGGTATGCAACAAATAATCTTCTACTCTCCATATTTTTAGGGCGGAGATCTGCGTATTTGCGGTAAAGTGTTCAGGGATTGAATTTGCAATTTTCATTGGTAATGGAAAAACTTCTTGACCTGTGAGTTTTTCCATCTCGTAAGAACACGACAAGGAAACGCCCATTATCTTTCACATCGTATAAACTCAAACGTATTAAATCATCTCTGCAGCATGCGCCGAAGATGCCAAACACTAAAATTACTTTTGCTAGTAGATATTGTCCATCTGAAGCTTCACATAAAAATTTGGTTACCTGTTCTGATGTAAGAACCTTGAATTTCTTTGGTACATATCCTACAGCTTGTCGTTTTAAAAAAGCGATAGTTTTTGGATATTGGTTGTGAGTATTTTCTTTTATTGCCAAAAAACTCTTTAACATGGAGAATCGACTCCATAAGGTGGATGACTTCATAGATTTAGCTTTTTCAGAAAAATAAACTAAGAGAATATCGTCACTCACAATTTTGATTTTTTTCTGAGTCCGCCATTCGGTAAAAATGTGATATTCATGTTCATATCTTAACCTGGATTTCACTGGTAATAAATCTGCACTCACTTCTGCCGCTTGTTGTAATATAATATCGGAAATATCCGGATTTTCTTCCAAATCTAAATTCATTTTTTTAAAAAAGGCATTAATTTCACTGACAGAAAATAAAATATGTCATTAATAAATAAATCGTTGTTATGAACAGTTTCCATGGATGGATTTTTGTATAAGCGCACAAAGAGGGATCGGGAAAAAATT
>JAHBCN010018117.1:0-17524 GCA_019359885.1 Listronotus oregonensis
GGAGAAAATTTTCGATAAAAAACCAGACTTCCGGAGTTCTATCTCCATTATTTATAATTTTACCTTATACACCATACTTTTTTTAATGGGCCTCCGCGCCACATTATTGGTTGCGCTCTGGGCGTCAAAACCGAGTTCGTTACACTGAATAATTTTTTAGGGTATTAAACATTAATTTAAAAAATTTTAAAAATTATAGTGTATTCAGAATACTTCAAAGAATTTAGTTCCGTTGAAAATGTAACTTAAAGTTAATTTTTTAACAACTTAGAAAATTGTTAATTAACAAAATTGTTTTGAACTTTCGTCTTTATTATACATAAAAAAAAAACATTTAAATAATTGTCGTATAACTTTTTTGCGTCGTGGATCCCTTCTTATATACATACTTAACAAGATCACGCCATAAAAGTTTTAAAAAATGTCCCGCTTTGTTTATAATAATTTTATAACTATGACAACATTACTCTAATTTTTTGTTTTTTGTTAAAGTTATAAAATTATTATAAACAAAGGATTTTTTTAACTTTTATGTCGTTATCTTGTTAAGTACGTATATAAGAAAAGCTTTACGAAGCGAAAAATTTATACAAGTATTTAAGCATTTTTTAAACGCATTGTTTATTGACAATTGTCTAACTTGTTGAAAAACTAAATTTTAATTAAGTTTTCAACGGGAATAATTTCTTTGAAGTTTTCTTAATACACCATAATTTTTTAAAATTTTTAAATTAATATTTAATACCTTAAAAAAATTATTTAGTGTAACTTACTCGGTTTTGACGCTGAGCGGGCAACCAAAAATAAATGTCGCGCAGAGGCCCATTTTTAGCGTTAAATCAAATCTATAAATATTGGGAATAGAAATTTCGGGAGTTGGGACTTTTTTATCGGAAATTTTCTTCTCTTCAAGGATCTCTTTTTTTTGTGCAATTTCTGCTATCTCTTATGGTTTTTGTTAATAACAATTGCAATTTTTATTGGCAGGAAAAATCCTCAACAGGCCTTTTTCAAATTTGCATTCCGCGTCGAATGAGCTATCGCTCATATTTTTCGAAGTCTTCTAACTATTTTTCGCAGAAAACACACTTCTCGACTAGACTAGAAAGAAAGCGACCGCATCAAGCTATATTTCTTAGAATTTAAACAAAACTTAAAACAATTAGATTATTTATAAAACAACAACTCAACAAGAAATTAAAAAAATTAATGTTTTGGCAAACATTGAAAATACCCCTATAACCTCCTGAAGAAATATTAAAGAACAAGTAGAAGTGCCAAAAACAATAGTTCAAGAATTTCTATGAAAACATAAATTAGCCATATAAATTAATAATTAGTTCATAATTTGCATCCTTGGAATGCAGAGCGACCATTAAATTTTTGTCTCTGGTACCTTTAAAATTTAAATCTCAATAATTTTTTGGGGTTATTTGGATAGTTAAATATATCGTTCTCAGCATCATATAATTCAAGAACTTCTAAATGCCACAGAATAAGAATTCAGAATTTTGGAAGGCCGTCCATTAATCTAATACATGTACTACGCAGAATTACAACAATGTGTAATAAATGCATAGAACATAATGGATTTCAGTTTAAACAATTTTTAACAGCTAAATAAGTAACTAGTCTTCGCACTTTAATTTTTTTAAGGTTAGATTTTAAATTTGATATAAAATTCAATACTATAAAAAACAGGATTTAGACATGGACTAAAATCTTAAACTTTTTTAAAGAGAGACAAATTTAAAATACTTAGGTATATTCATAAAAAAAAAATTATAGGTAATCGCTAAATCGAAGTTTAAATTTTAAAAGTTCGATTTATTAACTAAAAATAAAATAAAAACCATTAAGTACAGTTCCTTTTTGACCTCCGATCAGTGAAGTGCTCGCGATAAAAAAAACTACATAGTTTTTTCCGGGAAGGCGGCTAAAGGCGCTGTATCAACAGCTTTTGCCTATCGGGGATCAAGGAGAAACTCAAGCCAAACGATGGAGTCCTTCTTCTGGGGCTAAGCGCTGTGAACGAAGATTCCTATACCTGTTCCTTTCTGAGGGCCCCACGCACGTGGTATTTTCCTAATGGCGGAAGATGGTTGCGCGCTCAGCAGGGAGGGGCAGTACTGACAGAAAACAGTTATGCGTGATAACAGAAGCAGTCTCTGGTCGGATGGCCATTGTTTGTGCCCTGCATCGATAATTTTTTTTGTCAAGAATTTAAGTTTTGGAAAAGTTCGGAATTTCTGGGGGTTACAGAACCCGACTATCCAGAAGTTCCATCTACAAAGCCTGGGAAAGCTCACGTTGATAACAACGTGTGTCTGGAAAGGGGAGACCTGGCTGAACGTTCACCGACGGAGGCCAAAAAAAGTGAAAGCAAACCAAACCATTAAGTATATATAAATTTTAAAAAGTTTGCATTCCACATAATTTAATGTTTTAAGAACATACAGGGGGTTCCGTAAAAAAATTATATATTTGGTTCATATATCGAAAAATATTAAATTTGACAAAAATTCAACTACACCACTAGATTTTACGTAAAAATGCTTACCAATATCAGTTTTACTTTTGTTGTAAATTACAAGATAACTAAAATACGAGGGTGGTCCAAAATGAAAAAAAAAAATTCGCCTAGTATGTCAAAAACAAAGAGAACCACAAGAAATATTTAAGTGCCATCTTATGTTTTATAAGAAAAAATAGCGACAATTCGCGAAAACCGCAATTCTTCATCTGTAATAATAACCGAGATACCCTGCATTTACAGCGAAATCCGAACATAAAACATATTTAAAATACAGGGTTCCCAATAATAGACTACCCATTTTAATTGGTCAGTAAAATTGTCAAAACTTAATAAAACTAACTTTTTATTACAGTTATTTACAATTCACTCTTTGGGATTTACTATAACATACGATTTATCCAAACTTTTATAAATTATATCTTTTAAGTAAGTACCATAACTTCAATGCACTTTTCAAGATTTGACAAGAAATGATTCATGACACGATGAAGAAAAACCTGATCTATTTACCGGACCTCTTCAGGAATTCGGACTTTAAGATCTTGGATGTTTTCTGGACGAGTTGCAAAACCCTTTGACTTTAAAAAGCCCGACAAAAAAAAGTCTGGTGCAGTTAAGTCCGGAGACCTTAAAAGCCAATTTAAATCCCCAAATTGTGAAATGAGTAGGCCATTCACAACACTTCTCACAGAACTCTTTTAGAGTTTTTAGCGAAATGTACTGTCGCTTCATCTTCTTCTATTAAGTTACTCTTTATGTTTTCACGCAAAAAAATTTCGTTGTTGAACTGAATAATCCATGAGAATTTAAACTTAACACTAAATTATGCGTTTAAATCTAATGATGCTTTATTATAAAAATGACCTTTTACAAAAATCAATTTTACCTAGTTTTGCGATAGGTGCCTACTCTATTAAAAATATGTTGATTTAAATCCCAAAGGCCATAGAAGATAATAATATAAAAAAAAACGTACTGACTTATATCATATAAAATTTATTTTAATATCAAAATAGTAAGTCTATTATGGGAAACCCTGTGCATAAAATATTGAGACTGTCAATAGAAGTATTGAAGACTTTTAGGATAATTTCAAAACATGAATAAAACTTTGGAAATATTTATTGCTTTATTATATTATAACCTTACCTGATAGCAATCTTCTTTGATAGGCCAAGATCCAAGGATCCAATCGCTGAAATAACTGAAGACATGAGCAGTGGTATTATTAGCGCCTTTAGCATCCTCAGGAACAATTCACCTGGAAACGCTAGGTACATGATCTCACGATTTGTCCATTCATTTGAGACAGCTCGTAGTAGAAGTCCTACTGCAGTGCCGCCAAATACACCAATAATAGTTAATATGGTAAGTAAATTTCTTAAAATAAATCCGACTATTTTGTTTCGTTCGTTCGCCATGTTTATTCCTGAAATTAAAAAAATAATAATAATAAAGAGGGTTGCAAAAACAAGTATATAATTGCGGATATTATTTCCGGTAACGGATAAAGACGGTTAAGTTAGGAAAGTTGCGTACTTTGGTGCCCAGTGGTATGCAAGGAAGAAATTAGGAAAATGGTAGTATTGCAGAGCGCTAGAGAAAAATTACATTAAATATAATGGTTCACTTAACTCTTATAGGTCACACTAATTATTAACTGCCTTCCGAGAAAAGTCGCTACTACTAATTAAACCTTAGATAAAAGAGCATTCTCCATGTAGGGTTACCAGGAGTACAAATTAACCCGGACATGTTCGCATTTTTACTACGTCCAGGTGACCCGGGTGAATTTTTCATAAACGTCCGGATTTTTAAGTAGTTGCCTTTATAAACATCGAATAATCCAAAACAATAAACTAGTTTTAAAAAATGTAGTTATTTAAAAATTCGTAGGTAAGTTCAGCAATGTAAATTCACCTTTAGTGGAAGGAGCGTCGTCAGTGTGTCATCGAGATTCATATACCTTTATTTACATTATTTTCCGAGTGTTTATGGTTTCGTTACGGCACAGTTTACGACTTTTGCTATTTTGGTGAGTTTATTTTTATTTACACGTCGTTTTAAAAGTTTCTCGTAATGCCGAAACGCAAGTGTACTTATTCGGATAAAATGTTCCGGTTGTATTCTTCCTTTAAGAAAGGAAAAAACAATAGCGAAGTTATTTGCAATGTTTGTAATTCTGCAATATTAATTGCCCATAAAGGTAAACTTGATATTGAGACCCATATAAAAAAACCAACACAAACAAATGTTAAAAGCTCAGGCGGGAACTTCTGGTCTTCAAAATTTTGTAGTTACTTCTGAAGCAACCAAGTCGATAAAAGCCGCTGAAGCCACATTGGCTTTCCAAACGGCCTGCCATCATCAATCCTATAAGTGCATGGATTTAACCAAGGTAAATTTAGGTTTAATTATTATTTTATATGTTCAGTTTATTATTTGTATAATTTTGGTTTTAGTTAAACAAAAAAATATACCATGATTCGACTTTAGCTAAAAAGGTTACTTGTGAACGGACTAAGATAGAGGCAATTGTTAATAATGTAATTGGACCATATACTCTTAAACTAACTCTTCACGGAATAAACAAGGAATCATTTATCGATGTGGCGACAGACGCAAAAAGCATAATGCAATACTTTGATTACAAATGTGGAGGATTTAAATCTAGATTATAAGACATTTAAAGCGATCGAAATGAAACGTCAGAAACAATTTCTGATCTAATTTTAGGTGTTCTGAAAACAAAAATTTAGAAAAAAAATGTGTTGCATTTTCAGGAGATAACTGCAATACAAATTTTGGTGAAATGGATAGAAAAGGCCAAAATAACTTTTTTAACAAAATAAAATTCCAAAATTAATCAAAATTTGGTGTGGGTATATATTGCCCATCGCATGTATTTAATAATGCAATGCACCATAGCTGTGATAAATTACAAGTTAATATAGTAAGCATAATACTTAAAATGTTTAACTATTTTAGTATTTATACTGTACGAGTTGAATCACTTGAAGAATTTTGTGAATTTGTGGGCACAGAATATGAGATTCTTCTATATCACTCGAAGACTAGATGGCTATCCTTGTTTCTCGCTATTAAAAGGGTTTTAAAAATGTTTGCGCCTCTAAAGACATATTTTTTCTCAACATAGTCCTAATGTACTTAAATCATTTTTTGAAAACGATTTTTCATTAACATATCTTTTTATTGCTCATTCTTTAATGTCTGTTTTCACATAAATATAGAAAGAATTGAGCGTGAAAGCAATTCTGTGATTGAAACAATAGCAATTTTAGAAAATGTTCTCTCTACTTTAGAAGAAAGAGCAGCAAATAAATTCATACCTCCTAAAGGGCGCGAAATTTTAAATAAATGCATTGAGAATGGTCTAGAACGCGAAAGTGACCAACTAAAAATAGTGCTTTTTGATTTTTATTCTATTTCAATTTAATATTTAAAAATCTGCCTGAAACCATTTTAAAAATTCCAATGTTTTAAATGGATGAGCCTAAATAATATTACTAAGTGTGATTGGGACAGTGACGTTATGCCCTTATTACTATATTTATTATTAAAAGGAGTGGAAATAGATGACACTCAATTTTTTGACAAATTTTGTAATTTAAGAAAGCATGTATCAGAATATTTTGACTCCGATGACCACAATCTGCCTATTTACAAAAAATGGGCACAATATTTTAAAGCAAGTATTTCTGAAAAAAAAATTCACAGTTACTAAAAGCAGACGAATTTCTTTTTGCCCTCCCATCTCATAATGCCAATGTGGAGAGAGTATTTTCACTTATAGCTGCTCAGTGGACCAAAGAAAGAAACAGACTGTTTTTATCTTCTGTAAAAGAAATTCTACTTTTAATTTAAAAAATATGAGCTGTTTATAGTTTTACAATTGTGTGCTTTTGCTAGAAAATTTAACTCTTTTAAATAAAATACAAAGCAGCGAAAAGTACCTGTAAATTAATTTAGTTCTTTTTGTGTGTTGTAATTTGTTTTACTTTGTAAATTTTGAAAGTTTAAATTAAAAAATCATTTTTTTGCTCTTGTTTTATTGGTAAAATAAAATTGGTAACCATCATTAATCAGTACGTAATATGAAATTGTTACTTTGCTAAAAAATATAACCTAAGAATTTTGTGCGGATTTTCTTAAGGGCTTGTCCTGGGTGGACAAGTTGTCATCTGGTAACCCTATATCCATTGTACCAGTGTAACGTTGATTCCTCCAACAAGCTTGTATTATTTCACTTCCATATATAGACTCTAAAACTGTTTGCCTTTTAATACATTAAAGGGATTAGCTACGACATTAAAAATGACCAAATGCAACACCTGGTGGGGATATTCCTTCTTTTTTCGAGGGTTGTGATTTCACCGAGACTGAAATGAAAGTTGACTAAAAGTCGTGCCTACTGTGGCTTAGCTTGTCAAAAACTACTATTGAATAACTTATTAATAACTTATTAATCCTTATGTCCTTATTTACTTGACCCTATAAATAACGATGATTTAATCTAGTACACTATTTCAGCCAGCCTCGCGTCTTAATACTTTGTGCAATACAACCCACTCCATAACCTTTTTTATCCAACTATATTTGTTTATCTGTCACCCCATTGTTGCCTTTTAGACAATTCCTAATTTCCGTGGGTTCTAGCTTTACGTATTAAGTTCCGTTTGTTACTTTAGATGCATGTTCTGAGTCCCATAATTTTAAACCCCCTAATAACTTTTTTACTCATCACCTTATTGTTTAACTCTCTTTTATCTTTTTTTATTTAACGGTTTTACCCCATCTGATATCCACTTAATTTTTCTTCTTTATTGTTTTTGATGAACTTATTTATTTTTATATCATCCTTTACGTGCAATTGTTTTGTTCATTTTTATTCTGATTAATTACATGTCCTTTCTTTGTTCTAACTTTGTTTTTGTTTTTGCACTATCCAGATTTGCTTTGATTTGTCCCACGTCACCAGTTTATATACTTATTAAATTCCTACAGTCACCAGACTCGCCGCCATTCGCGTCTACATTTGAGAGTACAAATTATTAATTCCCATGTTTTGTCGCAAAAACACACGCTTATGCCTCTCTTTGTGACAACGGCAAAATCTTACAAAAGAATTCGTAGTCACAGCAGAACAGGTTTTTCCAGTTTTCCTGGTCTAACCCATTCGTTAAACTAGCTGCAGATTGCTCCTTTTCAAAATTTTAAAAAACTTTATTAATTTGGCGTCTATATCCAGATGCGCGAAATTACCCTTACGTCATAGGTTGGTGAAGCAGCGGCACCTGATACAACCGTGAATCTGCGTTTAACTCCGTAGCTGGATATAGGCACTTCGTCACCTTACATCACAAGTCTTTATTTGTATTTATGTATGTGTCGTCTCAATAAAGGCGCCTGTTATCTCCATATTTTATTAAGTAGGTACCATAACCCTATTTAAATAGCATCCCATTACGTAAAAACGACTATGTTTGCTTCTTATTAGAGCTTCCAACTGTCCTACAAGGTATGTATTTTAGATCTTCACAAGGTCATGAATCCACGTAAAAAAAGGATTAGAAATCACAAAAAAAGGCTTCCACGGACAGCACGCATTGGTCGATTCGGATTTTTCTTTGTGTATTGCTACGGATTATCGGAATGGGCATCGATATTTCCCCTTCTTATTTAACTAGCTGATTTTGCTAGGATTGGATATTATGTCCAACTTAATCATAAAAAAGATGCATTTTAATTTGTTTATTGCCAGAGGAAGAAAAAAACGAAAGGGTATTAAAAAAAAGGAAACGCTGAATGCATGACTATAAAAAGACCAAGATTTGGAAAACATTACAGTTTATTTTATGATTTAGTTTAAGATGATATAAAGTTTTTTCCAATATTTTAGAATATTGCATTATAGCTTTTAAGTATAGTCTGTCTCAAAGTATACCGTGTTAGCTCTTGCCTTCATTTATGGATTATACCTGCCGACAGCAATAAAACTGCGGATCGGTAGGTATTAAAGGACAGACGGACTTTAATAATATAAAAATGTATAATTTATTGTTTATTTAGGTAAGTATAATCTTAAAATTACATTAGGAAATTAAATATATGCAAAGTTTTAATAAATTTATAACTGCATTATCTATACATAATTACATTTTTAATCTAAATATCTAAATCTAATTCTGGTTCACTATCAGAGTCATCATTGAGATTAATTACAATAGGATTTATGTTGTTTTGGATAGAAATGTAAGAGTCCTCAATTTTTATAATGTGCTGTAGTGACTTTTTCCAGCTCTCAACTGGTATGTTAGTAATTACATTTTTTATCAAATTTATAACACTGGGACTTAAAGTAGGTGTAACATTTTCTGTTCTGATCGTTGATTTTACTTGGTTCCACAAATGCTCTATGGGGTTAAACATACAGTGATACGGAGGAAGCCGTTAGACAGTATGCCCAGCCTGTTCAGCCAAATTATCACATACATATTGTTTTTTAATTGCATATGAATCTAGGTCTTCCAAAAGATGCGTTTTTTTGTAAGTGAATTCAAAATAAAGATCATTTTCTAACAAATATTCCTGGATTTCAGTTTTTGAACTTGATGAAGCTGGTGCTTTGTGTAGCAGACGGCTGTGGTAGCTTGCATTATCCATGACAATAGCACTGTTGTTTGGAATAGTTTTTAATAGATAATTTTGAAACCAGTTTTCAAAAAGTTCTGCACTTGCATCCATATGATAATTCAAGCTAGAATCGTTAATATTCTTTGCAGAGAACAGCAAGCAGTTTGGGACAAATCCGTCTTCTGAACGAGCATGTATTATGGTAATGCGTTTTCCTTTATTTGAAGGTGCTTTCGTCTGACAGTTTTGACTGGAATCAACCCATCCTTTGGATACTGTGTCGTGTGTATCGAACCATGTTTCATCAAGGTAAATTATGGATCTGTTTTCTAACCTATATCTTTTAATTTCTTGAAAGTAATTAAATCTCCAAGTGCGTAATCTGTGCGATTCCATTACTACTTGTCTTTTGTCTATTTTGCGGTATTTAAATCCCATTTTACAAACAACTCTATGGAGGGTGACACGGCTAATATTTATATTGGTTTCGTCTTCGTCTAGCTTCTTTTTCAGTTTATCCAAGGTAGGAATAACTCCGCTTTCATAAAGACAATATATTTTCCTTCTTATTAGGTCCTGATCGCTATTGTCTATACGTTGTTGAAAATCACTGCGTTTTTTTTCTTTTGTTCAATTCTTCACTAATAATAATATCCCTTATCGATGATATTGGAGTTTTTGTAAGTAGACAGGTTTATTTAAAAGCTTCTTGTTTAATTAGACCTCTACTAATTAAAGTTTCATACACATTTTTCACAATCTGTTTGGCATCTAATGACAAATGATTTTTACGCGACATAGTTATATTCTCGTAAAACAACTTTTTCAAAACGCACAGTAAAAACGGTTATTCAACACTGCCACTAAAATATTAGCCAAAATATTTATATGCCTAATGCTTAATACTCAAGAAATACCTGGCTCACCCCTGCCCTTATGAACAAATGGGTTTACCCAATAAAAATAGGTAATAAATAGGGCCCGGATTTCGGAACGAGCTTGTTCCCTATACGTTTTTTATGTCTACTAAATTCATTGGCGTGCGTATTAAGGATATATTAATTATAAATAAATTTAAAAAATATGAAATAAAAACATAACAGAAGAGTTTCACAATTTATTTGCATTACATGATATAAATAACGTCTTTTTAAAGTTGGTTTCGGTAAAAATAAGTTTTAGATTATTTTATTTTAAAAAGCTCTTTTTTTTTAGTGGTATTACATATATTAATAATAATTCACTACATACCAAATAACAATATTCTAAAATTAAATAAATAACTTAATCTATATTTAAAAATTATAAACTTCATCAAGTCCTAGGTCTTCCTGGATTGTTCCTAGTACCGATGCTGCATTACCCCGTTGCACAGCTAAACCAATTCTTTGGATAATGAAACTTCGAGATTTTTTGCATTGTATTTTTTGCAAATTTCATTAATAAAACCCTTAGCCTCGTCACCCAAAGGACCAAAAGTTTCAACAGCAAAGGAATGAAGATAAAGCGTTCTTCAAGCTCTTTATATTTTAGATGTTTTTATTCTCGGCAATCGAGCAGCCGCACCTACAAAATTAGAAGTTTTGTCCGATAGGATTTTGCAAGTGTATGGCTGCAAGTAGCGTCCCAAAGTAATTGTTTTCCATATTTCCAGGGAATTAAGGTCATTCCATCTACCCGTTTTCCATCGCTTCTGCAAACTCCAAGAGGCTCTAACACAGAAGGATTTTCAGCTAAAATCAGAGCTCTTTTGATAATGTCATTTATCTGACTGTGTCTAGAAGAACGCCCTGCGCTTTTTTTTCAGCTTAACCCATGTAGGCCATAAATATCTGCATTTTCGCCGCAAACGCAGGTGTGCTCTCCACACACAGGCAGACCAAGTCTGAGAGCGATGGAAATATGGAATGTTTTGTTATCTAACAAATTTCCCAAGGACGAAGATGGAAGTGCGTTAATCAAGCATTACTTTCAGGGGCCTGAAGAGCAAGTAGACGTGCCTTATCTTCACTTGTCTGGCACATGTTTGTAATATATTTGTGACGAGCTTGGCAAATTAAAAAGTCAAAATCTTTCTGTTTTTTGGTAATTCTTGTGGTTGATTTTGAAGATTGCAAACAGATAACCATCTTACAAAACAATTGCTAAAATCATTATCTACTGTCGCAAGAATATAGGAAGGTAAAATTTTGGAAAGTAAACCTGACACGTCATTGATTGAACCTAAAAAGGCAGAAATAGACAGGGTGGATGTATCTCTTATTCCAAGACCTCCAAATTTTACTGGAAGAGTGCTTTGTAACCAAGAATTTAATTTAATATCACAATTTGTTATGTCTTGAACTAAACTTTGTAATACATTATCAAAATTACAAAGTAATTCTGGAGATTTCCAACAAGGTGAACATCTTAACAAATAAGACATTCGAGGTATGGCAAAAGAATATTTTAATAAATAATAGGAAATATGTGAGTCTATAAATTTTAATTTGGTACTAAGAGATTTTAAAAATTCTGTCTTTTTATTAATTGAGTATTCAATTTCATTTGACGAAAAAGCACTTCCTAATAAATTAAAATTTGAAATGGGAATTACTGACAGATTAGGAACAACACTTAAAAATTTGATAGTATATTGGAATGATCTTTAGATAAAACAGTTAATTCACACTTATCAAAATTTAAATTTAAACCAAATCTTTACTTCCTCTGATTATTTTATGAAAATTATCTAAAACCGATTTTGGGTTTCCAGCAAGTGTACCGTCATCTAGATACCAAAGATTTATTTCTGTATTTAACGATAAAATAAGTGGATGAATTGCTAAACTAAGAAGAGCTGGTCCAAGAGGATCTCCTTGTTGGACACCTCTTTGAGAAAAAATATGTTGATCGCCGTAAGAAAGTAAACTCGGATTATCATAACATTGGGCTATAAATGGTAAAAATTCTGGGAGATATTCGCTTACCCGTGATAAAATTGTTTTTCTATTAACCATATTAAAAGCGTTTTGATAATCTATTTTTAAAATAACTTTATCTGATTCGTGAGGATAAAGAAGAAAACGACGTACTGCATGTATTGCTGCTTCTGCTCCGCATTTTGTTCCAAAGCCAAGTTGATATGGGCGAAAAAGGTTTCCTAGCTTTTCATAAATACGGGAGCAAATTACCTTAGAAGCTAAACGTCGGAAACATATTCCTATTGCTATTGGTCGAATACCTCCATCTTTTTTATTAAAAGCACATAGGTTTGCTCCATAAAAAAATTTACAAATATCTTTTGGAACTGAACCTTGAAATAAATGAGTTATAAAAGACTTAATTGACGACAGTAATTTAAAAGAATGGTTACCATGCTCGTCACTTACTAAGTCCTTAAGATGTCTTGGTCTTAATGAATCTATACCACCAGAAGACCCAGGACGAAATGAAGAAATGGCACTTTTAATTTCATTTTCAGATAAATTAAAATTAAAATCAATATTTTTAAAGGAATAATCGACATCGTTATCTTGTTCGGATACTGGATGTTTCTTTTTCATTTTTTCAAAGGTCTCTTCATTTCTAGGTGCGATAGTATCATCTGAAGTGAGAATTCGGATTGCATTTCTGATATCTCCATCTGCAATTTTGGCTTTGATTTTCTTTGAAAGGTACTTATTCTCATCAAACTTGTTGGAATCTTTCTTCTTTGATGGTTTTTTAGATGTAACTGATATTTTTATATATAATTCAAGAAGATGATCATTTGTTTGTAAAAACTTATTTTTCAACCAGGATTTTAAATTGTTTTTTATCAATGTTGTTAAAGAAGATTTTCTATAATTTTTTGAGTTGACAGGTATTGCTAAAACAGCGTATGGGAAAAGAAATAATGAAATCCAAGAATGAAAGTAAAAATTGGTTCTTTTATAATTTAAAATATCTCTAAGTCTAAAAAAAGCTTCTTTCGACATCACAGCTTGTAACTGGAGTAAGTCAAAAATTATTTTACAGTTTTTTTATTTTGTAGTGCCTGTTTTATTTCTAAAAATCCTAGATTTCTTTCCAAGATTTTTTGTACATACAATTTTGATGTCACCAGTTTTATTGGGAACAGATTTAGGCTTGTCTGTAGTAATTTGAAATACATGAAATAAAGACACTAGGTGGGCATTTTGTTTTTATAACTGTTTAATCACATTCGGAAGATATCCAAAATTTTCAAAAATAAATTTTAAATCAGATTTTACATTTGGTGCATTTATAACTTCTTTACTTTTTTCACACTTAAAGCATCATCTTGTAAACTGTCGATAATATTTTTTACCACATTGTTATTTATATGGTAATACGAGTATGTTAACTACTGATAGCCATATTCCCTACCTTGTAATAGCAGATTGTGGCGGTAATGCGGCATTAATACACATATATTTAAATTTCGTAATGGTGACTTAGGAAAAACTTTTTTATCTCGATAACTAAAGTATCAATAAGTGGATAAAAGTTACGTACCATTTCGTATATTCTATGTAGGGCATGAGCTAAACATGTCATATTAAGCAATTTGGGAAAATGTTTTTAACTGTCGTCCTGCATTCAGCATATATGCAGCACTATCCAAAAGAAACAAAACGCCAATTTTCTAAATACTAGTGACTGACAGTAGTAAAGTAATACTTTCTACTACAAATTTTTGTTATTGTGCCACTATTGATTTGAGAAAGAAATTTACTGTTAATTAAATATGAGTTTCCAGGTTCGTGATAACTTAAAGTTGCAACCATAATATTAGCAACATATCTTCCCTTGATATCAGTGATTTCATCGACACTAAACCATAAGTTTTTTCCTTCCAGATTGTGTCGTATTTTGTCCATAGTTTTTAAATACACCTGATCAACATAGTTTAATGCAGAGTTGATTCGTCCGGTACTTTTCTGTGGTAGTATTTTTTTCCAAAAAGTCCTCGTGGACCGATAATTTATTTTATAAAGAAGAATATCAGCTGCAATAAAATATTTACACAAATCCATGCAGAAGTCTGCGTTTGATACATAATGTTCTCGTTCTGGAGATTTGGATGCCCCCGAAAAACTTTGCATATTTTCTAAATGTTGTGGACCTTTAACACGTCGCTCAATTTAATATGGTTTCGTACAAATAAATTCAGAATTACAAATTCTGCACCAAACTCCAACTGCACCATTTTCTTAAGCCAGTCAATAAGCCTGATTTGAAAACCAAGCGTAGGTTAATGCGCATTTTCA
This sequence comes from Listronotus oregonensis, assembly GCA_019359885.1. Taxonomy (NCBI): domain Eukaryota; kingdom Metazoa; phylum Arthropoda; class Insecta; order Coleoptera; family Curculionidae; genus Listronotus; species Listronotus oregonensis. Next base: position 14,446 of record JAHBCN010018117.1, read on the forward strand.
CGGCTTCCAGCTTAGAGGAGTTCCAGTATAATACCTCCTCTGGCAGCCCCCTAACGGGCAACACTTGGTGCAACTTTTATGCATCCTTTTACAGTTTAACTAGAGAGGCCCTAAACTTTCTGCTTTCGTAGTTCCTTCATCCCTAGAGTATCCAGACTATGAAAATTGCTACCCGCAAAAGGTTTTCCTTCTTCTTCCAGTCTCCAAATATTTAAGTCTCGTGTGAACAAACTCCCTCTCGCCACACTTAAGATACCACGGTACGTTAGTGCTTGGACACCCTCGTGGACCGTTAGATAAAAACATCTCTTTCACTTTCAAATACAAAAGTAGAATATGGAAGGAGCCACTCCAACTTCATTTTTTTTTACTTTTTATTTGCCTGTAAGCGACTTACACCTGTTTAAATATAACAAATTATTTTGGCACAAATATAATATGATTTACCCTGTGATTTACCCGATGTAACGGAACTGGTTTTTACGAGTTCACAACAAATCTGCCCGGAGAGTTTTCATACTGCACTTGGAGAGTTGCATTACCACCAACAAAACTATGTTTGTGGGGTTAATTGCATAAATATGAACCCGAATAGAGGTGCAATCAAATATTTGTAAATTTATATAGAAAAAAAGTCTATTTTAACTTTAATTTATTTTATATAATTTATATAAACGCATTATAAAATATCAGAGTTTAATTCTTTTGTTGTTGCGAAAACTCTTCTAAATTTTTTACTATTGCTACGTCTTTTGTATTATTCTACAAGAAATCACACCGAATAAAAATATCAAAATAAAAACCGTAAATACCAAAGGAAGTTAAATTATTTATTGCATTTTTATTTGGTATATTCTATATCATTTTAAGCTCGAAATTGTAATGGTTTTTTATCGATTTCCGGTCCCTAGTAATAAAATCGTTAAAGGTTTAATGGGTATGGTCCGTCAAAGCCATAACGATATACTTTGAGACAGACTATACTGTTAGATATTTTAAGATATGTTACATCCAGGGATCTCGTCAAAATTACTCCATATAAAATTGTTTTCTTAAATCTGGAAACGAAAATACCGATCCCTGCGTGTACTTCTCGGTATTCGCACTATCAATTAGCATTGTTAGTATGCAACGGATTTTGATTCTCTCTTTGGAATAACAATCGGAAATACCAGTGTTATTCATCCGATGGCGATTAATAGACGCAGTCTTATTTGAAATTATGTAGTTAATTTAAAAAATCCTAGTCTTGCGATGCGTACCGTTCTGCGACGCTGACCAGTGAACCCTATATCTCGACGAACACTTTACGGCACTATTATTTAGTGTCATGTGGAAGGATTTGCCTTGGCAGTTCAAAACATGAATTTTTCGCGCCTTTAGCGGTCCATCTATCTCTATTAAGCTGAGGAGCTAATAAATAACTTTGTGTAACAATTCTTAAGATGATGCGTTAAAATAATGAAAAGTCGATTAAAACGCTACCTGGAGGCAAAAATTGTTTTTACTTTCAATAAAATTGTAAGAAACGCCACTAAAAATAATATATATGAAAACATATTATTAAACTTATAGACACGAAAGCAGACGCTTTAAAAGTTGTATGTTAATTATTGCAAACATTTTAAGCAACACAAGGTTGTCGGAAAAAAGTGACTAAAATACACATCAAATTTAGAACGTGCTTTTCTAAGCAAGATTAAATCTTTTAAAGTAAATCCATTGAATATTCAATCATGTTTACATATACACTTGAATGAGTAATTATACTTATTTTCCGTTTTAAATTAATTGTTGTGAATCACAGATAGTGATAGACACGAACAATATATTAAACGTGCTACGTAAAAACCGGAAAGTTAAAAAAATAATAAATTTGATTAATTATATTTATTTAAAAAAAAACGAATTTCACCGGGATAGAAGTTCAAATCTTACAAAATTTATTGATAAAGTACTTTTAACAAAAATTTGCGGTATAACTAGCCATTACCGCGTTGAAACATCGCTTTTCATCAGATAAGCAAAGTTAACCAACGTCGGAAGTGGGTAGTTATCTGTAGGTCTCATCCGAATGACATTAGTGCAGACGTTAATGGAGGGTAGTTCAAAGTTAGTTATTATTTATATAATGTCCATGGTGGCACTACCGCATTGTCCAAAAGGTGCCGTAAAATCAAATATAGCATGTTTTGGTACTTTTGGTACTTTGACACCATTGTTGAAACCGGGAAAAAAGAGTTAAGAATCTCAAATCCAACACTCACAAACCTATACAAGCCTTATACAAGCCTTCGGGGATATCATCAAAATTAAAAATAAAATAAAATCCTTTGTCAATAGAATCTGGATGAACAGTTATTTATTAGGATGTAAATCTATGCAAGTTTACGGTAATAAATAATACTTTGGGAAAATTATTGCACACAATTAAAGATGCTCTGATAACAACTGTTTGTCAAAGTATGGAATGTAAAGGTGATGTCTTTAAAAAATTGGAAAAGATTACCGTAATAAATAATAAAAGAAGGCACTTATTGTTACAACTTATATAACCTATATTAACGCTATTCTAGAGTTATCTTAAAATCTGTTTTAAAATAAACCCGACAAAAAAACAAATTGGTCAAGCTTTAAATTTAATTAATTGGAAAAGAATTACCGTTAAAACTAAGCTAAAAGAAGGCACTAATTGTTACAACTTATAGTAACCTATATTAACGCATTATTTTAAGAGTTAAAATTTAAAATTCGTTTATAATAATAAAACCCGACCACCAAAATAAACCGAAATTGGTCTAAGCTTTAAATTTTAACTTAATTCGAAAAGTTTTTGTATGTGATAGATTATAAAGGATTTGGACTTATTAATTGTATGGTGAACTAATAAAACGCAATTACTTAATTAAACAAAATTGGTTATAGAAAGAGATTAATCTTAACGGACCATAACCGTTTAATAAGGGTAGCAGGTAAAAATGCTTACAAATTAAATAATGTCATCAAGTTTTTTTTAAGAAAAAATTACCAGAGATTTTTTAGGAAGTATTTACTTAAAGAATATGTAGCAGTTCAAAAA
>JAHBCN010018118.1:0-17502 GCA_019359885.1 Listronotus oregonensis
GGGTATTGCATAAAAAAGTTAGTTTTTGGCTCTGTTACTGACTCCCGCTGTAAAAAAATTGTTAAAAAAATTTACAACTAAAAATATTAGTCGACTTGGTGTTTTTGGAGACTGTTCAGTTATTATCGAATTTATTCCATCTGGCTGCTGGAAATGAAATGGATTAGCCGCTTATTGAATTTAAATTTATTTTTTAATCAGCTGACAACTTTATAATATGGATTAGGTTTTACTTTAAACGATAAACGGATATTCTACTTAAAAGGGCAAAACTTTATAAGTCACGCCACCTTTAACCACACGCTTATCACGAAACGCGCTTATTTTAAATTACCATTTTTTACTTTAACAAACTAAACACGGTTGTAAGGCTTAAAATATTTCCGGTGTAGCAGTCAATAAAAACGTACCTATTAAAAAAAGTATTACAAAAACAAATTTAAATTTCATTTTTCTACCCGTCTGAGCTGTTTTATAAAAATGCCAAACTTAACAGTCCAGCAAAACACATTAATACTCGGTAATTTAAGCAAAAGTTTATCAGAAAGCGACATTTCGGAAAGTCTTCACATCCCAGCAGCACGGGCAATAAATTACAACCAAATAGCAAAAAAATACGCCTATTGGGGAGTGTCCAAATTTGTCTTGCCTTAAGAGTTAGCTAGGTTAGTGTTGTGACACCTTATTTTTTACTTTGACATTGCATTTTTGTACAATTAAATTATAATTACATTTTTTATATACAGTTAGGTGGCAGTAAAGTGTCACTTTATGTACAGTAACGGCCATTAAATCTTGGGCAATTCTTTTTCCCTTTCGTAAAATAGGCTCATGCCACCTTCTACTGAATATAAATACCGTTGAAAAACCTAATAAAGAAACAGGTGTCCGTTGTCAGTGTCTAAACATATTTTTTTAAATTCCAAACTTAATTTTGGATCAAAAAGTATTAATTATTCATTAGATTGAGTTGAAGAGGTTGGCCAGAAAGGGATGTGGCGGAAGAGCTTAACATCCCAAAGAGTACTATTCATTTTGTTAAAAAAAAAAATGGCAGGAAACACACTCCTTTGAAAGAAGAGCTGGAAGTGGTCGCCCGAAACTATCGAATCAAGAACAAGACAATAATCTAGTTAATGTTTTGAGAAACCAACCATTTAAATCTGTAGTTACAGCAAAAATGGAAAGCAATTTCCCAGCATCAGTGAGAACGGCACGGCGAAGAATAAGGCAAATATCCAAATTGCGCTGCCGGCCGGCAGCCTTAAAACCGTTTTTAACAAATGCTAATAAAGAACACCGCATTGGATTTGCTCTACAATTTTACTTGGAACCTCCGATTTTTTTTGGAAAATATGATATTCGATGAAAAAGTGTTTTGGTCGAGCTACAATGGGATACTTAAGGTATACAGGCCTCGAGGAACACGATTTGATGAAAAATATACCCAGAAGGACAGAAGTAGTGGGCGATTTTTGGGGGTGGCTGAGTGCACAAGGACTTGGTGTATGTTATTTTATCGAAGGAAGGTTCAATGCGGAAAAATATATAGATCAAGGCCGTAGCCAGTGGGGGGGGTCAGGGGGTCAGAACCCCCGAAATTTTCACAAAAAAGAAATAGTAAATACAAAGAACTACTACTGTAGTGAATAATTGGTAATGCTAGGTCTTGAGGGGGAAAACAAAACATTGAGTAAACTATCTTACCGATTTAATTCTAAGTATCTGTACCCATTCAGTACAAACGCGCGGGCAGTTATGTTCAGTTTTAGTTCGAGAGTATCGTAGGTTGCAGAGAAAGGGTCGAGGTTTTATAATCTGAGTTGCATTATCTTTTAGTATTATACAGGGTGACCCAAGGAAAAGGTCGCACCCCTATTTGTAAATCTCCTGGTATATTTTGGGAAAAACGCTCAAAAACGTAAGTTTTAATTTCCAGGGGGACGTCACTTCATCTGTAGCCGTACAATACAGGGTGGTCCAAAAAAAATTGCGTTATACATTAGATTTTTAAATGGAAACCTCCATATTTTTTTAATTATTTTTAGATTCTCCGTAAAGTTTTTAGTAACTTTTGTTAATAAAGTTTATACCTATCTTCAATGGTTGTGAAGCTCTTTGAGTTTATAATAAAATTCTAGAAATAGTGATAGTAAGGAAATATATACTAAAAATAATAATCAAATGGTTCCCATAGTAACAAAACTTTACTTTAAATTTGAAAACAACTCTCCGAGTATACAAAAAAACAAAAAGCAACCTACAGTCATGCGCAAATTAAAGGTAAAGTAAACATTAATTTTCTATAAAGAATTAGGTCAATGTGGCAATAAGTGCTAAAAGTGATGTCCATTTACCCCAATGCAATAATAAGGATTTTGTTCGAATCTATTTCTCACATTTTCAAGCATGAATGAAGTTATTTGTCAACGTTCAGCCGTAATCCGCTCCCGAAGATCTTGAATAAAATCTGGCTTCGTACTAAAAACTTTTTTCAAATACCCCCAAAGAAAGTAATCTAAAGGACTTAAGCCCGGAGATCTTGGCGGCCACTCAATGGGGCCTCGTCTGCCGATCGACTGATTGGAGAAATGGGTATCCAAAAACTGCCGTACTGAAGCCACATAGTGCGGTGGTGTACCATCTTGTTGGAAATTGATATAATTTTCATTATAATTAACGTCATTTTTTAATATTTCGGTAATTTATGACTCTATTGTATTTTCTAACATGTGCAAGTACGTCTTGCCTGTCAAGTTTCTAGGGATAAAGAAAGCTTCTACAATATAATTTACGAAAATGTCGGCCCTCACATTTATTTTTTTCAGGATATTGCGGGTGTACCTCTCGAAACAAATATGGATTCAAGTCACTCCAATATTGACAATTACATCTATTTACAGCACCATGTAAATAGAACGTACACTCATCCTAGACACAAATATTAAGTAACAGATTTGCATTGTTGATTAAAAGTTGGGACAGTAATTCGCAAAACTCCAATCTTCCATCAAAATCGTCTTCATTAGGCTCATGGACAAATTTTATCTTGTACGGGTGAAATTAGTTGTCTTTCAAAATTATCTCTACTGTTGAGCGTGTAAATTCTGAAGAAGTAGCCAGTCCACGAGGGCTTTGGGTATTGTCAAGTGCACGTGTTCCAACACTGGTATTTCTGCGACTTCATCTTCAAATGGTCGATTTTTTTAATGGCGATTACGGCGAATATTATACACAGATCCAGTTTCTTCAAATTTTCTTATTAATTAGCCACATACTTATCGTTAATATTTTTGTCTGGATGTAACGCATTAAACAACCGGGTAGTAGCTCTTGTAATACTCCCATTTTGGTAATACAGTTTAAATATTTTTACCCTTCTAAAACTCAATAAATCATTGTTCAATATTTATTACAACTAGTTAAGTTAACAATTTAAAATCAAAGACAAAGTTTTCCTATGACTTACCATGACACGACTGATGCTAAATGTTTTTGATATAAACTTTATTAATAAAAGTTATAAAAACGTCATAGAGAATCTAAAAATTTAAAAAAATGGGGGTTTTATTAAAAAAAATTTAAGTGTGGTAGAGGAAAAGACGTCCCCCTAGAAATCAAAATTGACGTGTCCGAGCATTTTCCCCAAAATATACCAGGAGAGTCACAAATAGGGGTGCGATCTTTTCGTTGGGCCACCCTGTATGTAATACCCCAAAGATCACCCGATTTTGCGGAGTCGATACCCCTGACACAAAAGGCTAACCCCCCAACAATTATTCCTGGCTACGGCTTTGATATAGATCTACTGCAGAATATCATGCTTCTTTCTCTACTGGATCAATTTCCCGATTTGGGGCTTATTAGTTAAAAAAATAAATAGGGAAAATGAGTTTAGGCCGCAAAATGTAAACGAATTTAAGGATAAAATTTTAGAGGCGTGTAATAAGTTACAAGGAAATCCGGACTACGCCTGGGCTTTGGTCCATTCGATGCCTGGAAGGCTAAACTCTGTCTTGGAAAAAACCGGGCCGCAATAAAATATTAAATTTCTTTGGAAGGATATTTTAATTTGTTTGAATTTAATTAATTTATTAATTTGTTAGGTTTTATAAAATATAAATAGTTTCTTTTACCTTTTGCTTTATTTGTAGTAATTGAAAGTAAAACAAGGTAAAAAAAGAGCGATTTACAAAAATTGGCAGAAGAGTCAAAATTTGACAATTTTTTTGCCCAAGATTTAATGGCCGTCACTGTACTTTTAAAATAAAACAATTCTTTACACTTTCCTACGATATTCAAAAATTCGTTAAGAATAATTATTTTACTTCTTTATTATTTGCATACACAACCTTTCACTAAAATTATTATACCCAATTATTATAGTAGTTTGTAACGTTATTAAAGCCAGAGAAGTTCAACTTTCTGTTCCTTTCAATAAAGTTGTTTAAGTTTATGCCTCAACTAACTCAAACCGGGCCACCAGGCACACAGGGGTTATTGTTATATATTAAAACTCTTTCTGTGAATGCTACAATATGCAAATCTCTCTAGTCAAGAGATTTAATCTGTTTAAATTTGGTGTTAGAGAGTGCGAGTACAAGTTATGTAAGATATTAGATTAAAGATTATACCCAAGGCCTTTTTCTACCTTTCGATTGTCTTATTTAAGTAAACCTGAAATAAAATATTTTTTTAATATTTGGTAAGATTTATTACTTCAAACTATGTTCACACCACTTCTTTAATGATATTTAAAAACTGGTCTGGCTAAATGCATAAAGGTTTTAAGGACTACTCCTCACTTTAACATATATTAAAAGTCTTACAACACTTTACACATCAACTTAACTAACTGCTAACCAAAACCAAACCTAACTGCCTCGAAACAGCCTTCGCTCGTACAGTTCAGCAAAGCAGCAGGACACTTAAGCCCAAAACCATAATATGCTGGGATCAGTCAGCAACTACATTGCAATGAAATTAAGGCTATTTAGTACAAGCCAAAAAAACTCTTAAAGGTAACCACAACCAAAGAAAGACCTGTGTTAAGATATGCCCAAGATGGCTTTTAGCGAATTAGTTTATTTATTTGACAAATATAACGTTAATGTATATTATAATAATTAATCAAATTTTATTAAAATTAGAAAATGTGGTTTACTGAGAAACAAATAAAATGCTAACCTGCTAAAGATGACTTATCTTGAACTAAAAGATAACAGATTAACCTTTAACTAGCTATTTTATTGCGGGTTTCAAAGTTGAAATGACCAATTTACTAAAATTTTGAGGCTTATATAACCTCTGTTACTGGAAGAAAAGACAAATAATAGGCAAATGACGAAATGTTACGCAAGTTAAGTTGTGGTAGTATACACGTTGTCAAACTACCCTTTGGATATACTTTGTCCAGCTGCCCTTATTCTGCCAAAACGGTGCAAATCCACCCCTGTGGTTTTACACCTTCGGCTTCGGGTCCAACAGCCGTGCGTAGAAAATCCATCGCATACGTAGGTACCCGCTATATCAAATTCTTTACGTACTCGACATTGTTTAAAAATTCTTTTGCTAAACTTGAGTAGCAACATATTCATAGCATTGGGCTCATACACCATAGATTCACGGTTCAAATCTAGCTGAAGACTTTTTTAACTCGCTGAATTTTCTACGTGTATCATTATAGGTCACATTTACATGTACAAAATTATGTTCGAAGGGACTAACATCAGTGGCGTTGGCCGCCGGTAAGTTCTTATTTTTAGCGAAGAAAATTGTACGCAACTGGTTTTCGCAAAAATTAGTATTTCTTTCTTAAAGCCAGTTTAATTTTGCTTAAAAAGTACCTTCTGGACTTTGTCGTCCTGACTCACTGTTTTCAAAATAAAGATTAATTTATTAATTCGTATAATAAGCTCAAATATTTCAAAGGATCAAAAAAATATTCGAATGCGATTTACAGCATGCATTAAAGCAGAGGGAAGCCATTTCCAACATTTGATCTAAAGTTAAAATTGAACACATTGTTCCTGAACAATTAGTACAAATAAAATAGTAAAATTATAAATAATTCGGGAAACAGCTAAGTGAACTTTTATTTTTATTTCGAAAACTGTTAGGTAGAACAAAAAAGTCCAAGAGGTACTTTTTAAGCCTAATTAAACTGGCTTTAAGAAAGAATACTAATTTTTGCGAAAACCAGTGGCGTACTGTTTTTTCGCTAAAAATAAGGACTTACCGCCACGATCGCCACTGATGTAAGTGCCTCATCAATTTTATACATGTAAATGCGACCTATATTCATATAGGTGCATGTGCAAAAACTCATCTTAATATCTTTACGGGTTTTCGATAAATGTGAAATAAACTATAAAAAAAAACTTTAAACAACCCGTACAATAAAAACGAAGCATTTCCGGACCCATGTTTATATGAACTTTTTTTCATATTTTTACATGTACAATCTGCCCCTAAATTTTCCTTACAACATTCTGTAACACTCTGTATACATAAATTTCACTACATTATACATGTTTTAGAAATTGTTATATTACGTTTAGAAATTTGTTTTAGAAATTTGTTATATTTTAACGTACCAAACTATCACTAAATTATTGATTTTTGTAATAGCAACCAAAGCAAACCTACTGGCCTGACACTGTCCACAGCTAATCTGGTATACAGAGGTTTAGGCATGTAACAGTTGAAAAGTTATTAAAAACCTGTGTCTAGTGTAATCATACAGAAAACCCTGTATGGTATACGTACATAAACATAACTGTATTGGTCTCATCCCAATAAAACCGTACTTTATGTACTAAGTCTATAAAAAACTATTACTATCTATGAACAATAACAGCATCATTATAAAAGTTAAATTTGTGTGTCAAAGAACTCTTTGACTTATGTAAATACCTAATTGGAAAATTTATCGTTATAAGAAGCATAAAAAAGATAAATGGGCTTTTGTTAAACAGCTGCAAGTGTATTTCTAAATTCTCTTTGGAAAATAAATTGTAAAACACAATGATTTATGTTGGGTGAGGCAAATAATGCCGTATTGAGAAACCGGCACAGTTGACAGTGACAAAATACTGGTTTTTATGGAGAAAAAAAAGTATATGTTTGTAGATTTCGTTTGAGGGTCAATAAACACAACAGGATGTATTCGATGAATAATAAAATCAATTTAAAGTTAACTAGGTAAAAAAAAAACAATAAAAAACGTTAAAGAATAGCATATTTATGTTGTTTTATTTATAGTAAATAATAAACAATAATTCCACGATGGGTTTCCTGTTTCCCTAAGAACCACCCAGTAAATTGAGTTATTTCGAGCCACCGATAAACTGTTCTGGTAAATTATTAAAGATGTCATTTAGGTTTTTAGTAAACCTTTTACTCCAGTGTTTTTTTTATCGAATTAAATATTTTTTTTGCTAAGTCATCATATCAACGTATGTATTTTCTCGGAAATTTTTCTGTCTAAGGTGGGTATCCGACAGCGAATTATAGGATTTTTTTAAACATAATGACATTAGTTTTTTACAACTATAAAATTTAATAATTATAATTTTCTACCAGTTGAAAAAGTATTTTGCGCTACTAACACCGATATAAAAAATAGAGCATGCAAATATATTAACTGGCGCCGATCACAAAGCAAAGTGTTCATAAACAAAAGTAATTAAAATAAGTTATTAGTTTTTAATTTAAAACATTTTAAAGTAAATAATTTGTTTTAATATGTTGTTGTTGGGACTCTGCACCTGGAAAGTTTCTAAAGAATGGGTCGTGGTCCCAGAGTGTATCGATTGAGTGTGCTCAATCGCTACACTCCTCCGAAAAAATAAAAACACCTGCCCACGTCTCAGTGGCAAGTCTGCCACTGTTACTAAGATTAACTTAAATAAGAGATAAAATAGAAATTAAAATAAAATTTTTAAAAACTTTAGTATAAAATTTAGAAAATTTTTAGAACGTGGTTTATTTGTTATTCACAAATATATATCTTTTAACTTTAGAATTTTGTCCATTATTAAGGTAAACAAGTAAACAATTTTAAAGAATGCTCTGTCTTTTATAACATTTTAAATTACGATATCCTCTTTAAAATATCATACAATTTGTTACCATTTGCAAGTATATGAAACACATTTATTTAAAAAATATATATAGACGAACAAGAGATATTCTGTTCTGGCGCCTTTTGAACCGACTTTAAAATTCAATTTCAAAGTTAAACTGACCTTATTTTCACTGGCTTCGTTTTTTGTTAATGAAAAAAAAATTTAGAAATCACATTCTTTTTCACATGGTTATTTAAAATTGTTCTTGACCAGCTTTTTTGCAGTGGTAGAAGGTCTTCCTTTTAATGTATAATTTCACTACTTCTACCCTAAGGCATAATCCTTATAGTAATATAGTAAATATTGTATAATTAGAGCTACCAATTTGATAAGCAGGAAAATTAAGTTATTCATTGTTTATTTTAATTCAGAAGCCTACATTTGCCAACATTGGTATTTATGCGATTTACATACGCTCCCAAAAAACGAGTTAATTTGTTTCTTAAAAAAAAAGTAGTTAATACGCTGTTGACAGATATTTATAAGGACTGTTTTAGATTGCATTGTTACTCAACAGTGCCAACGTAAATAAAAGGATCTGTTTTCTTAAAAGTCTTTAACAGCGTTTTTTTCCAATTTTGGGAAAAAAATTAAACCGGGTTTATGAGGGGTAATTTGGAGGTAATTTATACCAAAAATTAATTTGGATACCATTTAAAAGCCCTTATTTACAGAAAAGTGACAAGAGATACAAAAAAAACTAGTGAAGCATATTTTGTTTAAAAACAAAATTTTAAATTTAAAAATTTTAAAATTTATTCTAGGTTAAATAAACATTAACGTTTATATAAATTTAGTTTGTTTGGTTTCAATAATAATTAATATCAAAGCAATACATATTTTAAATCAAACCATAATATTGGAAAATAAATTTTTGGCTATATATTTGTTTCTCTATAACAAAAACGTTTTGGGTTATAAAATTGTAATTTTTTTTATTTATAAATTATAACAAAACATAAAAATATACACTCAAACAGCGGAGGCAAAAAGCAAATTCCAGTGGCGTATACAATTCCTTTTTAAATAAAATCTATATAATTATTATATTTGAATAGTTATTAGCAACTAAAATAAAATATAAAGAAATATTACTAGACAATCATTTATCCTTAAAAAAAATCCAATCAGAGTTTGACACAGAATAGTCACTGTCATAGGTTTAACTATAACTTTGAACGGAAATATTAAAGTCCCATATTTTTTGTTCTTTTTTTTTTTGGACTTGTGCCATACACTAGAAACAGTTTCGTTTTACAAAACTTTAAACTCATTTAATTTAAATTTCTTTTTCATGTTATTACCTTTTCTCTGCGTACGTACAGGTTTTATGGGATTTAGTTTACTTGGTACAACCACTTTACCGCACTAGTGCGGTAAAGAGACAGTTCCTGCAAAATTCAATTTTTGTTTAGTATTTGTATTTTTTTATAATTTTCGAAAATATCAATAAAAAAACGGATTGGTAAATACAACAACTTTTTATAAGGAACCACAACAAGATAAAACATATAAAATTAACCTAAAAAATAGTTATTTTTGAATTACTAACGTTTCCAAGGTTGATAATTAGCGACTGCATGGAATTACTTTTTGATTTTATGATATAAACTAATAATTTGCTTTCTCGTAGCGAGTACTAGACTCTTGCGGCAATAAATTTGTCGTAGCAGCTTCCAGTAACTTAGAAATTTCCAATTTTTCTAAGCTTTCGCGTGCTGAATCCATTTCGGTTTGAATTTACTTTTGAATTAACAGAGGCAACATTAAAAAAAAACATAAATTTAAAAACTTTGGATTTACAACAATGTTTTCTGATTTTGTATTTGAAAAATCGCTGGTTGACAAATTTTTTGTCAAATTTTGAATACACTAAAACAGTTTTTATGGAAAAATGGAATTTTTTTAGAGTAAATTTAAAATGTCACGGTTGTGGATAAAATAATGTATAATATATTTTGTGCGGTAATGGTTTTTAACGCCCTTATGTAAAAGCCTACAGCTTAATTTGCAAACTTTACTTGCGTGCGCAAAAAACCTAGTTACCACACCTATTATATAATAGACTATGAATTTGTTACTTTTATTCAGGTGAGAAAACGAATTTCTTAGAAAAACTACTCTTTGTCGCTTCGCAAACTCGCAAAAATTTTTGGTAATAAGCCAAGCTTTTGGAAGATTACAGGCAGAAATAGTAGTATAATATTCAACAGGCGTATAAGCGTACGGCTCAAGTCATAAATTTCATTTGCGTGAATAACAGTTATTATATGCGAGTAAAATGCTATTCTTTATCCATAAAATAATTTGAGCTTAAATTATTATAAATCTTTATTTTTAAATTGGTTTTATTAAAGGACATTAAATAGGTCGAACAACATTTTAATGTTTCAAAATAAAATTGCCCGACACAGCGTTCCGACGATTGTTTAATGGCCAGTTGAGTTTTTTATTTAGTAGGTATTTGCAACTCGAAGTTGGTCGACATTTTGTTTAAATAAAAAAAAAGATTACCACTGAAAAATGAATTTATTAGTCACCAATAAATATTATTATTAGTGTTATTTATAATGAACTAATGGATAATTCAAGTCATGTATAAACTCTTTAAAAATACATAGATACACAAAGATATTTCATTACATAAATATCTATTTTGTTTCAGAAATTTATTATTGCCAGATGGTGTACCTACAGATAGACAAAGAGCTCACTTTATAGTCAAAATATATAGGGCTGACGGTTTACCGAAAATGAATTCTTCGCTAATGGCAAATGTTAAAAAGGCTTTTACAGGGGAACTCAATGATTTGGTGGATCCTTACGTTCAAGTATCATTTGCAGGATTAACGGTAAGAAAAAAAAAATATAGTATTGTAGTTAAGTAAATTTAAAATAAGCTAAATGTAACTTAAATATGTTAATTGATTTAAAACACACATATTCATACAGCTTAGTCATTTTTTTAAATGATTAAAAATCACCCTTTTCAATCATAAGAAGTATTTTATAACTTCTTCCCATTATTTGTAAATGTAACTTTAAAAAACGTGCAAACTTATTTATGGAAAGTAATACAGACTAATGCAGAACTTCACAACAGGTTTCACTATTATTTAATATTTTTTTTGTTAGATTAGATTATTTGAGCGGAGATGGAAAATGACCTCCACCACTGCAACCTTACCAGATTTATTGTGGTTTCTCCTATCGTTCTTTAGAGTACCTTGTCCAGGCCCGTCTTCTTAACTAGACTCCAGAGTCTTGACACTGGCCACTCCATATATCTTGTCGGTTTTGGCTTTTCCTCACCAAGCCTAGTAAACCTAAGATCCCAGGGTATAAATAGGTACAATGACACCTTAAAATTATTTAAAAAAAACCTAAATGAAAAATTATTTGGCTGCTCTCCAGAATATTTTTTTATTTCAATCGAAATTTCCAGAAAACAAAATAGACTATAAAAACCTATGGTCGGTCACCGTTTTTTCAAGATATAGAGTAAACTTAAAAATGTAAATTAATGAAAATAATATTATTTCAATTTTTATTTAAAAATATTTGGCAACTCTATTATTTCATCTTGGCTACAGAATCATCCAACGAAAAAATATGTAAACATGGCCTTATTTGTGGCTTTTTTGTATTAAGAGGATTAAAACCTGCGTTTACAAGCTATTTTTTTTAAAGAAGGGCACCAAAACTAACCAACGAAATTAAAAAAAAAATTTTGGAAATAATTCTAATTATATCGACAAATGAGGGAAAGGGATTGAGAAGTCCAATTTAAAAAAAAAAACTTTTGGTTTTGTTTTGTGTAATATTTATTTTTTTTTATTTTTCCCCTCATTGTTTACCATTTTCCCCATAATTTGGAAGAGACCAAAATTTTAAAAAACCCTATTTTTTTGTCATACTTTTAAATTTCGAAATTAATAAATTTTTGAAAAAAAAACGAAACCTTTAGATTTTTAAAACATCTTGGCAAGCAGAACCCTTCATAGGATGTCGACGGGTGGCAGGTGGATGGGAAGCGATTTTCATGTCTATTTTTAGAGATTAAAATAATTTTTTTATTATTGCGTGCCTGTTAATTTGATTTGCCTTTTGAAGATGGGACGGACTAAAAATAAAGAAAATGAATGTGGTAGAAAAGATTATTCTGTTAACAAGTCGGAAAAATAGACGACTTGCTATAAAAAAACGGAAGGGATATTATTGTTATGAAAGGTTTATAATTAGGTTCCCATAATTTTTTAAGAGTAATGTCCGGATCCATCAGATCCTAGGATAAATAGCAGCGATTGTAAAACGCGGCACGAAATTTTTTCTACTATTTTACCTAACTGAAATGGTTGTAGAAATTAGACAAACTAAAAGTAAAACTATTTTACGGGAACAGAATACAGGCAACCGCTGCGATATTGCTGCAGCAAATATTCAAAATCCGGACGCATTTAATGGTCCTGAAAAAAGTCCGGACATTTAATAAATCCGGACATATGGCAAGCCCATTTATTAATAGGATTTTTTGACTACTATTAATACTATAAGAAAAAAAAAAAATTAATTTTCAGGAAACAAAATATAGGATCAACAAAGTCAAACCATAGTTTTAGCAGTGCTATGCAGAGAACAGGTAAAATGGTTATTTTTATCTAGAGTGCGAAATACTACTTTGGTGATACATTGATTGTACAACTTAAGGGCGATGTTTTCGAGCCGGGCAAGCCGGGTTTTGCAGCCGATTATTATATAAGTTATTTTTTTGTTAAATTTTACGTGGTATTATTTTATTTGTCTTATTTTTTTTAAAATTTTAAATTTTCTTGAAGTTTATTTGCTGTTATTTATATTATTACGTGATATTAATTTATAATAATTAATTTTAATTTTTTATAAATGTATTTTTTAAAGTTTATGAAAATTTTTTGTTTTTTATTACGGGGTATTATTTTATAATTTGTTTTACTCTTTTTATAATTAAACTTTTTTAAAGTTTTTTGTTATATTAATACGTTATAAAATTTTTTTCAAATTTTCTATAATTGCACTTTTTTAAATACCTGATAAAAGGAAAACAAATTACACAAACATAAAATGTCAATGTCAAAATGAAAATAGAGCTTACGTTAAACTAGGTAAGTTTTCTCAATAAACTAAAAATGTCGCTAGTGAAAAAGACCTTATTGAATTGCAAAATATGGTTGGTCACATTTTCAAATAACTTGACAAAATCGTGCCAAAATATGGAGCATTCTTTTGTGAAATATGAGTTTTAAATATGTATCGTGGTAATGTACAGTTTACGAATTAAAATCTGTCACCAATTTTTCCCAGTGGATATTGGGGTTTTGGTACCGGATCACCTGAAATAACCTTTTCCTAAAAAATTGTTATATGTCACACATTTCAAAAAATTTTATTATTTTACTTTTTTTAATTTTAAAATGAATGAACAGAGAAGGCGAGAGTAATTACCTATTCGAAGAAGGTGTTTTCTGGGAAGAATAGCTCAGCAAGTTGGGAAACCAAGAAGCACTATTCAAAGCCCCCCAGAACTAAATGGGAAAAATACAGGATTATTGGAGAGAAGGGCTGGAAGGTGAAGAAAAATTTCAAACGAAAATCAACAATCTGATTGTTTTTTTTCGAAAAAACCATTTCAGACAGCGGAAGCACACAACCAAACTAATTTTCCTGGGACGGAAAAAACGGCAAGAAATCGTATTGGAAAAATTTGGAATTGAGAAGGTAGCTGCTAAAAACCATTTTTACGATATGAATAAAGAAAACAAAGAAGGGTTTTTCACTGGAATATTTACCGAAGGGAAAAGGATTTTTGGGAAAGGGGTATTTACTGATGAGAAGATTTTTAATCTTATTTAGGGAAATGGACACGGGGCAAAATACATACGAAGAAAGATATACCCAACATGTTAAAACAAGTGGAAGATTTTTTTGTTAAAAGTATGGGGGTAATGTCTTCAGAGGGTTTAGGTTATGCTACCGTAATTTTGAGAAAAGATTTAATAGTCAAACTTATATCACATACCCAAAAAAGTTAGTTTTAAACGGTAAACAATATATTTGAACAAGAAAATTTTTTATACCAGCATGACAACTGCCCCGTCCATACAGCAAGGAGAATTTGGACTTTTACTGGAAAATAACTTTCATTGTTACCTTGGCCCTCAAGAAACCCGATATCAACCAATCGAAAACGTTTGGGGATATATCGTAAAGGAAATTAACAAGAACAATGATTTCCATCCACAAAACAGTGATGATTTGTGGAATAAAATTGAAGAAACCTGGAATAATTACAATTTTTCAATTTCACAAATGCTGATTTCATCAATGCCCACACGTTTAAAAATTTTTAGTAAAAAAAATGGTGCCGCTTTTTTAAATATTAAAGGGCCCGTGTTTTTTCTTTAATATTTGAAAAAATAAACTATATATTTATTTTGGGGGTCATGTATTTTATTGAATATTAATTGGGGAAAAAAAAGAAAAAACCCCAATTTTCCAAAAATTCAAAATTGACAAAAAAATTTTAAAAATTAATGTACGAAATTTTATTTCCAAAAATGTTTTTTTAAAAAAATGTCGATGGCGTAAAATTTTTTTTAACTGTCAGTAAAAAAAAAATTTAATTAAGTTCTAAAAAAGGGAAATTTAAAAAATTAAATTGATTTTGGGGTTTTCCCCTAAAAAAATAAGAGCAACGTAAATAATAATGGAAATTCATACCCAAAACTGTAAAAATGTAATAAAAATAACAAAAAAAATTTAAAAAAACCTTTTGTTACACATGCTTGTTATTGTTTATTATTTAAAAAAAAACCATATGAAAAAAAACCTAAACCCGACCCTGGGCAGAAATAAACGTCTGTTGCCCAAGCGACCGCCATCTTTTGGTTTTTTTACCACGGTCTGTTGTTCGTTTATTACCGTCGAAGCACGATTTGAATTTTTATCTTTTTATGATAAATGCTTTTTTAAAAATGTAAAAATTTGCTTTTGAGTTTCCCTTTGAACAAAAAAAAAATTTTAAAAAAAATGTTTTTATGTGAAAAAACGGGTTTGCGATTAAATTAGCATTTCGTAATGAAACGCCCTATTTATTGGTTTGTTTTTGAAAAGGCCTCACCACAAAGAAATTACAAGAACCAAATAGAATAAAATATACTTTTGTGAAATATGATGATGTGAAGTTTTTCTTTAAGAAGTATAAACTTGTTATACATTAATGAAAAAGGGTTTCTGTTCTTAGTATAAAAATCAAAAGTCCAATATGGTATCCAAAAGAAAAACGATGATGATTTAGAATAGCCAAAACCCCCAAATTGGGAAAACAAATTTTAAAAAATTTTTTTAAAAAAATGCTTTAAAAATATTTTTACAGGTTTTAAAAAAAAATTTTTAAAAAAAAATTTTTTAAAAAACGAAAAGTTTTAGTTTTTTCAAAGATTCAAATCCCAAAAAAATTTTAAAAAAAAAACGCTCCCGCTATTTTCAAGTTGGTAATACAATTTTCTAAAACTTTGTCCATTAAACCGTGTTTCTATCTTAAATAGTTTTTAAGATCTTAATACATGCATCCCACAGGGTGGAGATAAATCATAAAATACGGAATTTTGTCACATGCATTCAAAAGGGTCAGTTTTTTCCAAATGCTTTTTTAGTTAAAAACTAAAAAAAAAACTGACCCGACTGGCCCCTATGATATAAGGGAAAGGTTCTTTTAAAATAAAAACCCAAAAAAATTTTTTCCGGGACTGATACAATTCAGGGCCGGGGTAAGTCGTGACTTAGGGGTCACTGAAGTTGGGGGAAAAGACCATTAGTAAAAATATTTCTTAGGGGGGTTTGAGTTTTTTAAAGTTGGGGTTTTTAAATTAAACTTTTTCGCGATTCTCTATTTTTTTTTAAAAAAATTCCTTTTTTTACGGAGGTTTGGTCTTGTTTAAACTTTTTAATTTTTTTTTGTTGAAAAGTTCTAAAAGGGTTTTCTTACTTTTTAATTAAACCCCCCTTTTTGTTAAAACCTTCTGCTTTTAAATCCCAGTTTTATTAGTAATTTGGGGTATTTTTAACGGGGGGCCCCAAAAAATTTGTGCGGGGTTCAAACCTAATTTTCAAAAAACGGTTAACCCCAACTTAAAGACAACCATTTAGGTAAGTTAATTTGCATAATTAAAAATTTTTTACTATCGTAGAATAAATATTTTCGTGTGATTCATATATTTTTAAATTGAGAATCATTTAAATTTAATTGAATATCATATTTTCTACAATTATGTTAATAATGTACCAAGAATATTTTTTGTCATCTATAGGAACAAAATAAACAAAAAAAAAATTTTTGGGGAAACATTTTTTTTGTTTTTTAAAATTCCAGAAAAAATACACAAAATAACTATTTCAATTTTATTTTAATCTAAAGATAGTTACAAACCTGGTCCTGTTTAGCCTCTGTTGGATAATCCTGTACAATTTAAAAAAACAATCAGTTGTTTTCCTTAACTTTAACTTGCACGTAGAGAAAATCCAGAAAGTAAACCAAAACTTTAATTTTAGGGTAATAACATCAAATAAAGTTTGAAACCCTTTTTGCAAAACCAGGAATATGTTTACAATAAAAGTTATTATACTTTTTGGGGAATTTGGGGTTTAAAAATATAAAACTTTTTTTAACGACAAAAATTTATCTTTTAAAACGTATTTTCTTTCCCTTTTTAAAATAAAAATATTTGTTCAGCTGCCGGTGTAATGTATAGGGTAAAGAATAACAAACAAGACCAAAATTATTTTCTGGTTCTGAAAAAAGCCTTGAAGTGTATATTAAGTTTGGCAGGCATTAAAAATTTATCAAGAAAAAGGTAGAGCGTCAATCACCAGGACAAAAGAACATTTTTTGTGAGTGTAAGTTTAATATTCCTGGCAAGTATCTTTTAAATATTAATAATAAAAATGAGTTATTTTAGCAACTATGACACGTCTTCGTTAAAAAAAATATATTTATCGTTACCTGGCGAAAATATTGTAAAAATATATTATTTCCTAAAAAAAATTTAAAAAGTTAAGGGGCCGCCAACTAAAATAAAACATTTGTAAAAAAATTGTGAAAAAAAAAAACGTTACTCTTCGATGGGTTGACTCAGTACCCCCATAGGATTTGTTTTAATTAAGTTTTAAGAAAGCATAAAGTTTTTTTTAAATAATCCTATTAAAAAAAATTTAAAAAAACCCAAAACCCCTTTTATTAAAAAGAGGTGATTAGATTTTGTTGGGGGGACGTCATGTGTTGAAATATTATGCAAAAAAAAAAAACAAAAAAACCAAAAAATTTGGTGTAACTTTTTAT
>JAHBCN010018119.1:0-17473 GCA_019359885.1 Listronotus oregonensis
TTGGAAAGGACCTTTTTATTTTAAAATTTTATTACTCGAATATTTACTCACTAAGATTTAGTTATCAATAAGAAAATTAAAAATAAAGGAATTTCTTAAAGGCAATTTTGCTTATATTGACATCATTTCTTGGTCAATTATTTTTATAAAAATGTGTAGATAGAGATAACCTATTAGCAGCCTTTTAGAAAAATTAAATGCAGCAGTTTTGAAAACCTAAATAAAAAGATTTGAAATACGTTTTTTAAAACTTTATAATCTATATACAGGGTGGTAAAAAAGTTATATTTGTACTTGTAAAAATTTTTCAATCATATTTACTTAGCTTAAAATGAATGGAATGTAGTAAATTCCTTACCTTAAGATGTACGATGTACTAGTTCTTATGCCTAAAGCTGCTACAGGTTTAGGCACTTTTAACTTCGTAAATATGGCTGGTTTTCCTTGTTTTGCTTATTTTCTCAGAATTACCGAAAAACTTTTTAATAAAAAACATTTTGTTGAGCTTCAAGTAATTATATTAGGATATATACGATATATATTTCTGTACTTTTTGACTACTCTGTATATAAGTAGTAGAATTACAATAGATCGCTACTGTAACGACACTTCGTTTTAAGGCTGTTTGCTAGGTCCTTTGTAAAATACGAAGAGATTTATTAAAAATCTTAGGGTATAAGAATCTCGACTTTAGGCAATAATTTGTAGGTTTTAATAATTTTTTAAATAAATGTTTCCTAAGTATTTCCACATAAACCGCAAATGTATTAAATGTGTTTTTTCACTATGTACAGGTTTCATTTAATCTGTTACATGAAGTACTATTCTTCGAAATACAGGAAATAATTCCAAAGTATTGGGATCTAGCAATCCTGATGGAATTTTTTATTTATTAACTTACATTTAAGTAGCCATTTTCCCAAGATATGTTTAGTCAAAGACAATTATGGTTTTCACTATTAGTACAGGAAATGAGGCATTTTGGCTCGGAATTTTTTATTACATTTTAAATTCAGAAATCAATAAAGAAAGTAATTCTAAGTAAAAAATGTTTTATACATTTTTTTCGTAAAACTTATATTTTTCGGGTTATTCGCGATTGAAAGGAAGAGTTTTTCGACGAAAAAATCGACGTTTTTAATGGGTTTTTCACGAATAACTCTAAAATAATGCATTTTACCAAAAAAACTATGGAGAGCAAAATTGTAGCTTATAAATAAAACTTTTAAAAAATTTTGTTTATACTTTCTCTACAACCAATACTAACCGAGCTACGGCTTGTTAATGGTTAGCTTTTATTTGTCAAATGCTAAATTTGAAAGATTCAAAGTCAAATAGCGGGAGAAGTTTTCATTTTTCAAGGAAAACATATAAGATCTTTTTCAAACTATATAATAAGACCTTTCTTTTAAAAACAAAAAAAGAGTTTCTAGCCTGAAAATTAAGCTAGTTATGATAAAAATGAGGTAGGTCCCTACTTTTTTTACGAAAAGATCATTAAAAATAACCCCCTAATTCCCCTCTTAATTAAAATTGATGTGTACCCTTCTGCGATTCTTTTTATATATGTATTATTAATACATGCTAGAAGTTTAACCAAATTTAAATGCTTAATTTTGGAAAAATTGGAGCTTAAAGTGAAAAACGATTTACCGCAATTTCGTAAAAATAGTCATTTTCTTCAAAATCACTCCAGCAATAATGGAGATACGAAAAAAATGCCCATACCGAATTGTAGCTTTTTTGATACCAAAAACTTTTCATTACATAGATTTTTCTGTACAATAAATCTTTGGCCATATATGGCTGTTTAAAGCCTCTATTTACGAGGGAGCACCACCTTATTCTAGCCTTTTAAACTCATCCCATTTTAAAACTAAGGGATTTAAAAATATTTAATTCACATAGCCTTGTAGCTCTTAAAAAGCCCTACAAAATTATTTCTGAAAAAATTTTCTAGCATTAAAACTAAAGGAGCTATGTTTAAAAAACCAATCTTTTTTTTCAAAAAAATTCGATTAGCCCACTTCGGAGCATAATATTCTATACAACCGGTATATGCTTTAACCGGTATTAAGTTTTGTGTGTAATTCTACTTTTTTTTCCTATTTATATCTATTATATTGGTTTATAAGAATTACAATGTTGTAAGGGGTCGTTTTTAAGGATTAAAACACGACGTAATATTTTTATTTAATAAATCTGTCAAGCTGTTAATTTTTTGGGCTAATTTTTTTTTTATCAAGCTATAATCAGGGTTGATGTATAAGGGTCGAAAAGTTGCAAAATGAAATTAGTACAAATTTTAAGCAACAGCAATCTAAAACTAAATCACTATGATAAATTTATTTTTTTTAGGATTTTTTTTTTACTTAAAGCTTAAACAAGGGTTGATTTTTAAGGGTTGAAATATTTTAAAATTTTATTCCAAAGCATAAAACAATCATTAACCAACTAATCCAAACAACTTTTACCCATCTTAAGGTTTAAAATGTTATTCTATAAGTTTTGGCAATTAGGGGTAGTTTTCACCCTTAAAAAACAAACAGCGCACTTCACCATGAAATAGAATTTGAAGTAGGGTTAGAAGTGCTTAATTCCAAGTTTTATGCAAATCGATGGGACAAATTGCAAGGTTTTGCCAATTTTTTAGCTTCATTTTTGGGACTATAATTATGTATCATCAAACCGTTTTGATTTGCCAAAAACAATTTATGTAAATCTCAAGGGGTGGTTATTTAAGGGTTAAGTTATGGTAGTTAAATATTTATTATATCGTAAACTGTTAAAATATTTTTTACAATAAAAGCGTTATTAAATAATTTTAAAATTAAAAAAAAAAATTTTTGGAAATTTCTTATTAAGGGTGATTTTCAAGGGTTGAAACGTTACAAATATAATGTCAGATATAACTCACAACATAAAAATATGTTTATTCTACATATTTAGCTATGATTTTAATTTACATAAGGTCTATTTCAACGGTTTTTAATTTTTTAGTATAAGGGGTGGTTTTTACCCCCTAAACATAAAAAGCACACTTTAAGCATATATAAACTTTGATCTAGAGGGTAAAAGTAACTTAATCCCAAATTTTCATAAAAAATGAAACTGTACAAAAAAATCACTTTTTTCTCCCCATCCACTGTACTATATAGACGCACTAAACAATGCTTAATATTTGGTAATAGGTTTGGAGGCTCGCTTACTTGAGCGGGCGTCCATCGAGAGAGCACTTCGCAGGGAGAGAGAAAGGTTAGACCGCTATTCTTTCTTTCTTGCACAAATGTTCCACAACAGTTTATAATTTTGTTGAATGTAAAAATGCTACCCTAAACGCAAAATAAGTCAATAAAACAGTAAAACTTGTTTAGAATCTATAATTATCTGCCGGTCCGTTCTGTGTTCGTGTAATTTAAGACCCTAAGCCATGACTACCGCCACAGCGCACGGACCCATTTTTTCGCCCATAAAATCTAACTTTTGAACTGCGCATCTGATACTCTTTGCCGGTCCATATGAAGGTCAGTGGCGAGCGTCCAAATCTATTACCAAAAATTTAGCATTGTTTTGTGCGTCTAAAGTCAAAAGTATAATTGTCTTTGGTTTAGTCTAAGGTATCTATGTATATTTCTTTAAACCATTCCCTGTATCTTAATTCTTGGTGGCATTTATTTTGTTTCAACGAAGTTATTCTATATTTTCCAAGTATTTGTGCCATAGAATACTATTGACTACTTTTAGAGAAAAATTAATATATTTATTTATTTATTTTTATATATTTTGATGCTTCAAATGGTGAAAGGCGTATATAAATAATTATAGATGTTTTACCAAAAATAATAGAATAAGGATTTTTTGATAGAATAGATTCGAATCATCTTTCAAAAAAAGGTGCTGTTAAAGTGTGAAATAGCTGTCTTGTATATTTTTCTTAAAGAATCCTGAGAGATACTTAAGACAATGAATTTAATTGAAACAAAAGAGATACGACATAAAATTAACATTTTCTTAATGGAAAATCTTATTTATTGGTTCTTTTATAAAAGCGCTTTATTTTTTGGATACATTTTAATAAAAAGAATTTTGCATTTATTCTTAGTAACAACGGAATGAATTTAATTCATATAAAATTTTTAACCTAAATTAGAAAATAGAAATGAGTAACAATAAATATATGAAATGCCAAATACAAAAAGTCAATGTCAGAGTCTAGCGTTATAATATAATAAAATTAAAAATATCTTTGACGGTCCTCTCTTGCATTCTTATCACTTATGTAAAACAGCTTTATATCTTAAATCTTTCTTTTGATGATCAACACTACACGCTAGACTTTGACAAAATATTAACTTTTGGTGTTTTGGCAATTAAGGTATTTATTATTAGTGTAATATGTTTTCTAAATCATATTGCAAATGTCTCCTATTAATTAAACTAATTCTTTTGTTATTAAATATAAATAGGAAATCTTTTTTATGGTAAATAAACAATAAATAATGTGTGACATTGAGAAAATTTTAATTTTGTGTCGTTTATCTTTGGTTTAATTTCAAATTATTTTCTTAAGTAATCTCTTAGGTCCTATGAAAAATATATATACAAGATGGCCGTTTTACAGTTTTTTTTTTCTTAATACAAATAATTTAAAAATTCTGATTCATTTATTTTTAAATGTTGTAAAAATTGTATACATGAAAAAAATAGTTGTGTTTGTATTAATAAAATATGCAATTACGCAACTTTCGATTTGAAGTTAGCTTAGATTCTGGGCTGCTGAAAACTTTTTCCAACACAACCAATCTACAGGGTGGCCCGTTGGTTTTTTTTATGCTCTCTGCATTGTGATTTTTCGAATATTAAATTCGAAGGCGTTCACTGCACAATGAATCAAGCCGTAAAAATAATTTTCTAGAAATGGCCAAATTTAGATTGTTCTTTTAAGAATTTTACTGGAACAAAGGTTTTTTTCTTTTTGATTTTAAAGAAGTTAAAACCTATGGTCAGGGATAAATCTCTTTCTGAAAGAATATTCCCTACTTTTGGGTAATGCTTCAACAGGGAGAAAGTAAACGGGTCACCGTAAAGTAAAATTTTTAATTTAAATTTATGTGTTTTTGGCAGCTTCTAGATTTTTATATTACCAATTTTATTTTCCCTTTAAAGATATAGCGCATATACATAAAAATACAAATATAACGAAAGAATAATGTGTAAAAATATAAAATAACGATTTTACTATAAAACACGGATTAAGGTGTAATATTTTTTCTTATATTATAGAAAAATTTTATTTCTCCCTATGTATAGTGTGATACCTGCAATAATGGATGTGTTGTACAATTTACACTCGAAAATGTTCACCGTAGCGAATAAAAAATTGTTAAATTATTTTCATTCTTAGAATGATGATGTCTAAATTTTGTAATAAAATTTTATTTACAGAAATATTTGTGTTTTTCTTTTTGCATATAAAGGAAGATAAGCATTAAAATTTGATTGACAGGCAACCCTTTATGCCCATATAACGCTTCTGTCAAATAATTTTTAATATGGAATTTTACAACAGACCTATTAGCATTTAATATTTAAATAAAAAAAGAAAAGCGATATTTACGTCATAAGCCGCTTACTACACATACTCACAATGGCTGGTCTACACAAGTCACAGCGGCTAAGTTCCAATATTTATTATAGACTTTGACGCTGAAATTACCCTTTACATTTATTATATTATCGGAATTAAAGAACGCGATGGATTTTCTCTTGGCTCTGAATACAAAAAATTGACGAAGCAAAAAAAAACTAACAATATTGGAACTCGGCGGGACTTGTGTCGTCACAAGCCGTTTTATGTTGACGTCAATTTTAAAGAGGCAGACGTAAACTTTAAGTCGTAATAACGCCGAAAAGGATTTTTTCTGAAAAATCATCTTTAGAAGTCCTTAAGAACAGCTTTAAATTTTAATTATTTTTTTTAATACGTCTGTTTTTTATACAGTTTTAAATCAGAATCCATTTAAAGTCGTGACAGATTTAATTATACCGGGTGACAGCGAAATCAGTACCAAGTCGTTTATTTTCTTGAATAAAAACATATCTTATTAAAATTTTGGAGTTATAAATTGTGTGGTTAGGTGCCGATTTAGGATATAACAACATCTGCCCATTACTTCCGGTTTAGCAGAAAGTGTTGTGAACTTTGATATTTTAAAATTGACATTTCCGATCAAAATTTTCTCGAAAATAAGCAAAGTTTGGTATATGATATAAAACAGGTTTTATATCAGGAATGGCTTGCATAATTCGTATTCTAAAAAATATACAGGGTGTTCCATCTAAAATATCAAAATTCACGTCACTTTCGGTTTAAGCGAAAGTGGTTGGCAGATGATAATATCTAAAATTGGCATCCGATGACACAAAATATTATCCTTAAATTTAAAAGCTATATGTTTGGTTTTAAGGTACTAAAAGGCTGGATATTTATTTTTGTTATGATACTTATGTGGAATAATGGATCAAAACTAATATGTACCTACATCAAAATTATTTCTTATCTTATAACATTAAATATGTCAATTAACTAATTTATTGACAAATTTCTGATGTTAAATAATATAATATATATATATATATATATATATATATATATATATATATATATATATATATATATATATATATATATATATATATATATACTATATATATATATTACAGCAACAAATAGCGGGAATGCCGGTCTGTTATGGGTTAAATAGTCAGGAAAACATTTCAATTCTTTAATCCTCCTATATTCAACACAGTTTGTGTGTCTTTTCAAGGAACATGGCTAAAAACAACATATTCACGTTAACAAAAAAAAAACCTCCTAAATATAAAACTACACAAAACAAATTTGCCTGATTATTGTTATTAAAATACCGACAGCATCACAAAACAAGAATTTTACGAGACCACGTTCGATTTAGTTTTAACAATTATACATTACATTTTCAAGATTAAAATGAACACACGAGGAGGCTAAATTCTGAAAATGTAAAGAAAACTAAAAATCTTTATATTTTACATTCAAAGTTTAGAAATCTCGTGTGTTGAGCCTGCGTGTAATCTCGTAAGAAATTTTTCTATAACAATAATTATATACGTTTTATTAATTTCTAGGTTATTAACGTGATATGTTGTAACCATGTCTCTTGAAAAAAACAGCCATATTACTTTCTAATATTAATAGTACAGTCGAAGAAAGAAAATTCATATTTATATATATATATATATATATATATATATATATATATATATATATAATATATATATATATATATATATATATATATATATATATATATATATATATATATATATATATATATATATATATATATATATATACACATATATATATATATATATATATATATATATATATATATACATATATATATATATATATATATATATATATATATATATATATATATAAAACATTCTTAAGGACTTGGGACAACTTTACTTCGGATGGAATCGAAGAATACTATTTGTGATTTGAAATGTATACAAAAGACACAGCTTGACCTGCATATTGCTTCAATACTTCACCCAACACCATGTAACAATATTATACCTTATCAAAAAGAGGACTAAGCAGGCTTAAAACATCCTTTATTTTTAATTTTTTAGGTTGACAAACTCTGTCAACCCCATCACCTTTTTATTTTCTGTGACTATTGTTTTTTTATTCTTGATTTTCTTCGAATACAAAAAAAACATGTTCAACTTTGCCCCTTATCCTCCAAAGGATTATGTTCTCAGGGATGTACCGAAGTGCCAGCGCGACTCTTCCCAGTTTACACCAGACTCTGAACCAAGGGTTACACAATATACTGTAGGGGCTTATTGCTATCCTATTGAGTACGAGGAGGGAGAGGCTCCAGAAAAAAAATTTAGGTAAATTTCCGGAATTTTTTCCGAAGGAACGCATTTCTTGAAAATTTTCTAGAAAAATGCGATATTGGGAAAAATTTCTGGACATCAATTCAAAGACGCGGTAGATTCGATAAGGAAATATAACACCCACAATTTATTTAAAAAATAATTTTAAAAAATATCTGACATGAGGTATTAGGAAAAATATCCTCTAATTAACTTAGTAATTATTTACTTAACTACACCTTCGCCGATTATGGGGATTTTTTGCATAGAGGGATTTTTATGGGTCGCTGATTGCAATTTTTTCGGGAACGTTTTGTTCTCGAGATATTCATTAGTAAGTAAACTTCAAAAATCAAACTAAGAAGGTAATTTTTTACTTATTTTCAGCTTGGCCAATTTTGATGAATTTTTTTATTTTGAAAACCGGTAAGGCCCTTTTTTTTTTTAAAAATCAAACTAATCGCATTTTAATTTTCCTTTTTTTTTGCACAAAAATGGTAAAATTGGTAATTTTGTGCAAAAAGAAGGGGAGTTACTGTAAAAGTGCGGTAAGTTTAATTTTCAAGTTTAATGATGAATATCTCGAGAACGAAAAGTTGCCAAAAAATTGACTTTAAATTAGTGTTCAACGACCCAAAAAACCACCGGATTCAAAAATTATTAAAATCGACGAAGGTGTAATTAAGCAAAAAATTATCATAAATTTCCTTCGCCCACCCCGACAGAAGGAAAAATATATCCGAACAGTTTGAAGGTTGCCGTGGTTAACTGTTAAAATAAAATTGTCCAATTGGCTTAAAAGGTAACAGGTGTAAAATTTGGACTAGTAATGCCACGAAAGGTTAAATTATGTGCTTTTTTTTAACTCATAAATATTTTAAAAATTATTACGAGTGGAAGACAAATCTCCAAATTTAATTTAACCTCACGTGGTATTAGGTAAGAAAATTTTTCACAAAATTGTGTTTAAAATAATTTTAACATTCATGATTACTTATTGTAGTTACATGAAAATGCCATTTATAAGACATAGTATTTTCTTCACTTTTACATAAACTATAAGTTATACAAGTGGTAGGAAATTGCCTTTTTTTAGCGCCAGCGAACACATCTGAGAGCCATATGTTTTTTATATCGATTGTAGTGGCGCTATAATCGATATACAGCTCATTATTTATAATATATTATGTATGATTTGTTTTACCACAATTGAAAAAAAAAAATTATTTTAAAGTTGCAAAAAAAAATCTGTCATCTACCTGTCATCTGTCAGCTGTTGGTATACATTTTGATTGGTTAAAAAGTACTGGTGTAAAATTTTCACATATAACCTCCCTAGTGCTTGAATGATTTCCGGAAATTTTTCTGAAGAAACGCATTTTTTAGACGAAAAAATGTTTCTATAAAAATGCGTAACCGACGAGTAATAATTTCTGGACATTAATAAGAACGCGGAGAATTCGGTCAGAAAATTATACAGCCATAATGTTCTAATATAAAAATATATGTACTAATAAATAAATCTGACATGAGCTGTCAGGAAAAAATGTCCACTTATTAATTTTGTTCGCGGCGTCAGCTACGCAGGTGGAAAAAAAAATTCGAAAAATCTGAAATAGTTGCTATGGGGAACTACAATAAACTGTCCAATTGGCTTAAAGTAAAAGGTGTAACATTTTCATTATAATTTGCTATTAGTTACCCACTGTAGAGAGAAAAATTTCCTATAAAATACTTTCATTGCCATGGTAACCTATCAAAAAGAACCCATTTTGATTGGTTAAAAAGTATTGGTGTGAAATTTTAAGTAAATATTCGTCCCTCTTTTTATCTGAAATTATTCATTGATGTCACTTACCGGAAGTGTGTTTCTTTTTTGGTGATTTATAAATTATGGCGACAGCAGTGGTAATTTATCACTCAAATAACAAAAATAATACAATCAACACTAAATTAAGTAAACAAATTACTCCAACACACGAAATATTTTAAATTTTTTTAAAGCAAATGCCGATTAATTTAAATTTAAGTCACCCTGTATTTTAGATTAAACCTGTTAATCCATATATCATGAATAAATGGGCAAACGATGCCAGAGCCGAATGGGTGGACAAGCCGGGAAAAGATGATTTTTTTTCACGATATGTACAAAAAATATTCAGTCAAGCTCGACGATTATAATCCACGTTTTAAACATGTAGGTGAGTTATATTAAAACTCATAAAAAAATGTGTGTTCAGTTAGTTAGACCAACGGCGTTTTATTATTTTTAGAAAAAATCGACGATATTCTATAGGAGAGGGTGCTCTTTTATCTCTCTAACCTCCATACGCTACTCGAACATCTTGGAACCAAACAGTTCGCCGAGGTTCAGTAATGAGTGTTGTTAATTTTTGTTGATAAAGATTTCAGAGTCCATTCACCATTTTGATGTGCTCCAATCTCAAATTTTACTCGCGAGCCACAACAAAGGCCAACGAATGCATTAGATTACATTCATTTGACTAAATACAATGTCCACATACATGGGCATAGCGAGGTACGGGCAGGGAGGGGCAGCTGCCTTTGAAGAGCGGTTTTTTCACTGGTAAACTGAATTCGGGAACTTCATAACTTGCGACGCTTTTTTTAAGACCTAAGAAACTAACAGGCGTAAAGGGGTGGCTTGTGAAATCCAACTATACATGATGTGATCTCAAAAAAATTTGTATTCGGACATCTCGATAACTATCCATTAAAAACAAATACAGGGACCATTTTTGTAGATTACAAAGGCAATTTTTTTATTATATCAAAAATTCTCCAATTCATATTTTGGCAGATATTAACCCAGAAAACCCATTTTTCGGGCCTTGAAGGGCCATTTTCAGCACTTTCCCACCTATTAATGTTGATAAACTTTTTTATCGCTCGAAAGCATCCCCAAAGACCTAAGAATTGCCCCACAAGGGAAAACTGTACTGATTTATTTACAGTTTTCTCCCTTCATTTACTAGTCTACTTCCCAAAATTTAAAATTCTAAGGTATAAAATGTTGCCTGTCAAAATAACTGCGCCGAAATTACCTTTTAACGCGACATAATTAACAGAAATGTTTAAACAATTTGTAAACCACATTATATTAGGCGAAATCAAAGCTATTGCAAAAATGTAACCAATTTTAATGTTTATAGCTGTTAAAATGCCATTATTTCCATATAGGTTATTTATTAATATATTTACTTTTACTTTTGAAGAAGCTAATGGGTGAGACAGTAAAGGTCATTCGGTAGATTAGTGTATTCTTAGTCAAAGTTGACTTTTATGAAATATGCCAGTAGACACTACTATACTACATTTGATATTTAATTTTTGCTTCTATTACTGAACAATGAATATTTAATTTTTTTAACCATAGTTTCATATATGTTCATCAACGTATTTAATTATGAAAAGTTCAATGAAATTTTGATTTTGATTAAATTAGCTGAATGAATCTGTAAAATATACAGGGTGTTTCGTAAGTAATCTAAAATATTTAAAGGGTTGACTTCCTATGTGGTTTTATTAAAAAAGTTCTTATTAACAGAAATCAAAAATTGTCTTCTGTCAAAAATCCAGGGTGTTGAGTTTTAATTTTTTTTATTTTTGATTTTTTTGTAATTATCGGATAATCCAAATGTCTTTATTTTATTTAACTTTAAACGTTTACAGTCTTTATTAGCAAGTATGTTTAAATGTAAAAAAAAATTTAATCGTTGCATTAAGGGCGTACGCCTTGGCAGTAGTCTATATTGTTTTTAAAAATATAAGCACGGCCTTAATATTTTTTAATTTGTAAATCTTATTTGTTATATCTATTTAATACCTGCCATAAGATAGGACGGTTTACACGTACACTCCAAACCGACGTTCCTGGTGCGTCACTCCAAAGTGTCACTCCGGTGGGGCGCGCCAAGAACGTGAGGTCGGAGTTTGGTAGACAAAAAGAGCAACACTCCTGTACCGCGCGGAAAGTGTGAAACTGGAGCTTACGCGCCAAAACCCTCCGTGTAAATACAATATACCAATCTGTAGGTAACCAGTCAGTCAAATTAAATACTTTAAAGTAAGTTATTCAATCGTAAATTGGGCTTATTAAAAATATCTATACGTTTTACATCAAACATCATGATGGAGTGCCTAAACGACCTAAAAGAATTTGCTATCAGGAACAACAGGATAGAACTCCTCTAGGTTACTAGACACACGGGAATAGTAAGCAATCAAAAAGCAGACGAACTAGCAAGAGCCGGCTGATCTATAGAAATTTCAGTGACCCAGCGCTAGTCCTCGGACTATCAGTCGATGAAAACAACAGTAAACAGATGGTTCCTAAAACAACATCTTGATCGTTGGCATGCATCACCTGTTAAAGACATGGGAACCCAAGGATAGGCGACTCTTCAAGAAACAGCTGAGGTCATCCTTTTTAAAGCCTACTCAGTTAAGACAAGTAGTAGGACTTTTGATAGACCACTGCCGCCTAAGATACTTGCAAGAAAAGGGACATACAGTCGCACAACATGTAGGCCTTGCGAAGGAGGAGGAAAAGAGCCTCACACATACTATACCATTTCAATGCACTGACGTACAGAAAACATATATTATTTAAAAATATACTGAGCGGAATCCCAGAACCAACCAGAACTTACCTTGGTAAAAATCTATTAGATCTGATTAAAGTAGCGGACTTTTAACTAGAATCCCCGCAAACAACCTCGCCTAAACCACAATTAATAACCAACCAGGATGTTTCTAAGTAATCCAAGAATATTTAAGGGAATAATTACTTGAGTGTTTATATAAAAAAAATAATAATAAATGTCAGGTCTTCTATCAAACTACAGGAATTATTGATTTTATTTTTGTTTTTTAGGTTTCTTGTAATTATTAGGTAATTAAAATGCCTTTATTTTTTTAAACTCTTGAGAATTTTCAAGTGTTTTATTAGAAAGCGTATTTTAGTGTAAATCAAAATTAAATCGTGTAACTAAGGACATTTTTTGCTTAGGTGCTAGTCTAATATTATTCTAAAAATGTAAGCATTTCACTGAATTTTAACTTTGTGAATCTTTTGTAATCCTTATTCAATACGTGACATAATATATAAATAAATTTATTTTAATCGTATACATTGTTTCAAAAAAAAATGAGTAAATTAAACAACCCTATTAAACATTTTTTATTAGCATGTTTAAACTAAAGTAAACGGCGAAAAATTGCCGCCACTGATCATCTGTCTTTTAGTAATAATAAAGCCTATGATTTTTTTTTTTGTAATATGCTTTATCGCATTCTTTTTTTATTTTCATCTTTTATTAAATACCTTTCTTCTGCAATTCTGGCTTTAACTTAAAAAAATGCTAAAAGACATGAGGGCCGTTTACACAGAGTTTTCCGACAGTTTTGAAGCTTGGACGCTCCATTCGTGCGCTCCAATCCTGTGTGTGTGAATACTAGCCGACGAGATGCCAGGAGTGTGAAGTTGAAGCGACGTGGCAGGAGTGCACGCTTGGACCTGCACCGTCATGTACACACACACACACTTCAATCTAACGTTTCAGACCTTTCAGTGCACTTCGGACTCATACACAAATTTGCGAAATTATGAAGTATTAGATTCAAATATTTTTACTACAAATGTTAATTATATCTTTTTCTTCAAAGTTACGAAGATTATAAAGAAGAAGTTTTTTAGTTTTGTAAAACTTACTTATAAATAATTATTGCAGTATAGATATCCCAACATTTTTCTGGAAACATACAACACAAGGCAGATGCTAAGATATAAGATTAAAAAAAAATATTGCTGAAGTGATCGTATAGTTGCTAAATAACGGAGAGTAACGGTCAAACGTTCTTCTGCAGTTAAGCTAGTTCTCATATTTGTATCTTTTTTTGTGATATAAGGGTGAACTAAATTTATAATAATCTGAAACGTTTTGTGGTCAATTATTAAGTAGTTTCTATAATCTGGGTTATTTTCTCTAAGTTTTCTCAGTTGAGACAAATGGCCAAAGCGTTCTCGGTTCCATCACCACTGCTTAACCCACATTTTTCGCGGGGTTCTTTTTCCATTTTTATATATTACATACAGCGCTACACAAGCAATAGCCCTTTTTTTCTTGTTAATTTACTTTAAAGTATTTAATTTGACTGACTGGTTACCTACAGTTGGTATAGTATATTTACACGGAGGGTTTTGGCGCGTAAGCTCCAGTTTCACACTCCCCGCGCGGTTCAGAAGTGTTGCACTTTTTGTCTACCACACTCCGACCTCAGGGTCCTGGCGCGCCACACCGGAGTGACACTCCGGTGTGGCGCACTAATAAAAATTAATGTTTATTAGGGTTCTTTTAATTAACTCATTCTTTTTGAAACAATGTATGTATACATTTTAAAATAAATTTATTTATATATTATGTCACGTATTGAATAAGGATTACAAAAAAGATTCACAAAGTTAAAAAAATTCAGTTAAATGCTTACATTTTTCAGAATAATATTAAACGATTTAATTTTGATTTACACTAAAATACGCTTTCTAATAAACACTTTAAAATGTTAAGAGTTTTAAAAAATAAAGGCAATTTGATTACCCAATAATTACAAGAACCCTAAAAAAATTAAAATCAATACCCTGGATTTTGGATAGAAGACCTTTTTTGACATTTGTTATTATTATTTTTTTTATATAAACACCTAAGAAATTATTCCCTTAAATATTTTAAATTACTTAGGAAACACCCTGGTTGGTTAATTATGGTGTAGGCGAGGTTGTTCGCGGGGATTCTTGTTATAAAAGTCCGCTACCTTTAATCAGATTTAATCACTGGATCTAATAGATTTTTACCAAAGTGTTCTGGTTAGTTCTGAGATTCCGCTCTCACCACTTATTTTGAACAATATATACCTTCTGTACGTCAGTGCATTGCAATAGTATATTATGTGTAAGGCTCTTTCACCTCCTCTTCATAGAAAGGCCTGCATGTTGTGCGACTGTATGCCCTTTTCTGCAAGTATCTTAGGCGACAGTGGTCTATGAAAAGTCCTACTACTTGTCTTAACTGAGTAGGCTTTAAAAGGATAACCTCAGCTGTTTCTTGGAAGAGTCGCCTAGCCTAGGTTCGCATGTCTTTAACAGGTGATGCATGCCAACGATCAAGCTGTGGTTTTAGGAACCATTTGTTTACTGTTGTTTTCATCGACTGTTTGGATAGTCCGAGGACTAGCGCGGGTAATAAGAATTTCTAGATGCTTTCAGCTCTTATAGTTCATGCTTTCTAATTGTACTATTCCCGTGTGTCTAAAATGTGAGGAAGTTATCTGTTGTTCTGGTAACTTCTTAGATCGTTGTTTATATAGATATTTTAATATTCCAATTTACGAATGAACTCAAAAATAAACCAAATAATTTTTAAAAAACCAATTTGAAAAGTTTTTTATTGCAACTGTCGACATCGCCAAATTTATTTATTGAAGTTTAATTAAGAAAAACAAAGTGATTTAAAACATTCAAAACTAAAATTGTGCATGTTTAACGATTAGGGTATACACAAATTATCTGGCGATAATTTGTGTATTTTGATTTTGTTATTTGGTTTTAGTTTTTCAATAGCTCTAAGTTAATTCAAAGAAACATGCGTCATCAGATGTTCCCAAATGAATAGCCAATAGATCCCCCGAGCTAGGGGGCAATGAAACAAATCCCATTGTTACTTTGGCCTCAGATAAAGTCAATTATCTGGGCTTTGGCGTTAACATGTATGTATTCTCTGTTTTTAATTTTAAGTGTTAAAATTATTTTTGGATTAACCAAACGTTCCAGGAATTCGACAGCTATAATAAATTATATGTCTGAGGAAAGAAAACTGGGCCTTTTTTTTGAAATTAAAGATCCCAAAACTAAAGAAACGCTGAATCCTTTAAAGAGGTATATTAATTTAATTTTATTATCCTGCTCACTTAAGACCTTCAAGAAACATACATTTTATACACACCATCCCTCCATGTAAAATTAAAATTTCATATTTCGCTTTAAATTTCAGAACATTTTTAGGTCAAGAAAAGTAAGTTTACTGCATAAAAAAGGTGTAACTAATTTGTAACAACTACACAAAAAATTAGAATATAGGATTGTCAAGGACCATGGGCATTTTTTATCAATAAATTTTATTCATAAAGGTTTTATGTTGTTTCTAAATAAAATGGTAATGTTTTTTATGGTTTTAAAATAAGTATAAATAATTTACCTTTTTATTTTCCTATATCCCTTATTATCCGATCTCCTGTGATAAAAAAAAATCTAACGAATTGTAAAAATTAGGCATAATGTTTTATAAACATGACCTGGAAAATACTATTTAAGGCGGCTAGAGCCCCCCAATTGGTAATCCTGCAGATGGTTTTTACTGAAAGTCTTAACAACTAATGAAAATCGATTTGAACAACCTTAAATAGTTTATTTAGGGGCGTTACACATTGGGTGAGCAGAGGACAAATGTTATTAATTTTTTTTGTAAAGCTATCTCATTTTTTTAGTGTTTTATACAAGTTAAGTTAAATTAGTTTAATAAAATATGTTCTACAATTAACAATAAAATTTATTTACTAACGTTTATCATTTTTAGGGATATTTTTTCTTTTTTTAATGCTCTTACAATCTAGAGAAAAATAAATAAATTTTCTCGTCAAGGTCCGATTTGAATGCGGTTTCTTGCATCTTGTTCAGAACGACCGTAAAAAAAAATTCCGCCTATTTTATTTTTCGGAAGAGACGAAAATGCATCGCGGGTGCATTAAGTGCATCTAGAAATGCATCGCATACGGCAAACCCGCCAAGATGGACGAAACACCGCGAAAATTGGTACTAGGGGGTTTTGGGAGCGCTGAATTCGAATATGCACATACAAATTCACCTAACCTCCAGGGAGGGGAACTTCCGGCCGCCTGTGTTCGTAGAGGGGGTGCGAGGGGATGGGAGGGGAGGTGATATTTAAAGTTTTAGGAATGGCTTGAAAAATGGACCTCGAGAGTTTTAGCGGATGCTGAATTGAAATAAAAAATACCCTTTGTGCTCGTGGAGGGGGCAGGGAGGAGGGGTGCGATTGGGTGAGGAGTTAAATTTAAAGTTCTGGGAATGGCTAAAACAATTAATTTCGGGACTTTTAGCGGGTTCTAATTTTAAACCTTTCCCACCCTCTCGCCCCCTTCTCCGCTCATTGCTCCACGAGCATAAGGGGTAATTTTTAGGCTCTAATTCGGAATCAGCGCCTACAAAAACCCCCAGAGGCATTTTTGCAGCCATTGTGAGAACCTTAAATTCCACGTGCCTCCCGCGCCTCCACAGACGGCCGAAAGTCCTCCCCCCCACCGGGGTTAGGTGAATTTGGTATGTGCATATTCGAATTCAGCGCCCCCAAAACCCCCGAGTACCAATTTTCGGGCGTTTGTGCATTTTGTCAGATTTGCCGTATGCGATGCACTTTTAGAGCACTTTTAACATGCAATGATTTTT
>JAHBCN010018120.1:0-17395 GCA_019359885.1 Listronotus oregonensis
CTAAACAAATTAATTTTTCGTCATCCATTTTTTAAATATTTTTTTGGACTCTGGACTGCTTTTTTTGCGCTCCGACTCAACAACTGCCGAAATATAATTGTAAAACATACATGCGATCGACAGGTTTCCACAAATTGATGCTGCCCAGCGACGGCCGGCGCCGCGCACTCTTGGCCAGCCGGCCCGGTACGAATCGTCGTTTGACGGGAAGAGTCGGAGAGCTGGAATCAGTTTCGTCGACGAACTCGCCGTTCTGTGCCGTGACGGGCTAATGAGCGGTGGTCTATTCATTTGCATGGTTTTAACTCTATCCGTATTTTGACGGACAGCAACGGCCCGTGCTGTAACGAACAAGTGGGCGACAACTTTAAGCTGTCGGCGGGCCGCACGAGTTGGTGATTTCTTTACATTCGTTTTCGGGGTCGGTTAGCCCCTCTGGGGCAGCAGTCTTTCGACATCGGGCTGGTCGTCGTAATTAACATTTGGTGTCGGATTGCGGCTCATAAAATCACAAAGCTCATTATCTTTGGCGGCTATGTGCTCTATTTTAAAGCTATATTCTTGCAGCTGTAATGCCCACCTTGTTAATTTTGCCTTGCTATCTTTAAATTTATCCAACCAGGTAAGGGCTTTGCTATCAGTCCTTACTATAAATGGTTCGTCCTCTAAGTAGGGCCTAAAATATTTTATTGCCCTAGACTAAACAGAGGCATTCCTGTTCGTTTATGTGGTATTTTCTGGTAGTTTCTGAGAACTTGGCGCTAGCGTGCGATATGATCCGCCGTTGGCCGTCTACTTCTTGGTAAAGACAGGCAGCCATGCCAATGGAGCTAGCGTCTGTCTGCAGGATGAATTTTCGGGAGTAATCGGGACGGTGCAGTGGCAAAGAATATAAACCCCAATAAGAAGCGACAATACTCAAAGTCCCAAAATTTTTAGGAGGGGGCTAAGCTGTTTAACTGTCAACCCGCTGCCGGCAGCTTTTAGTCCGGGATCACATGTTTCGTTTAGTGCTTTGTTGAGTTTTATGTGCTGTTTCATTCCTTTCGTTCAGTTTTGTGGATATCTTTAAAAAAAAATGTAATCCTTGTAAAAATTATAGATCACAATGCGAATCTTTAGATGTTAATTCTTTGTTAAAATACATTGTGGATTAGCCAGATGGAATAAATTCAATATTAAATAAATGGGGACTTATTCGAAAAAATGCTCGGACATGTCGATTGGTATTTTTAATTGCGCATTTTTTTCAACTAAAACTCTTTATACAGGGTGTGTCATGTGACGGTGGCCAGTATCAACTTTCTTAATTTAAATGCAACACCCTGTATATTATTCAATTTTTGGTTTTTTCAAAGCATTTTAGACATATTTTATGACAATGTCCTTTACCTATCTTTAACTGTTTCGTAAATATTAAGCGATTTCAGGTTTACTGCATCTATTGCCTTTGCATCTTTGCCACTTTCGTGAGGGCTGTGCGGACAAGCGTGCGCGAGAGTAAGAGGAATAGCTGTATAATATTGCTCTCGCGCCTTGTGCTGGTTAATTGGCGAAAGGGGTGTATACACCGCAGACAAATTAAGAGAGGGAGAGAGGTTATACATCTATTCTTGCTTCTCTCTCGCACGCTTGTTCCCAAGGCTGGATCTAGTAGGTATATGCACAAAAAGTAACTTTCAAGAAAGTGGCAAGCATGCAAGCACAATACATCTAAAAGCACCTAATATTTCCAAAATAGTTAAAAATAGGTATAGAACATTGTACATGAAATATATCTGAAGAATCCAAAAATTGACTAATATACAGGGCGTTGCATTTAAATTATGAAAGTTAGTGTTGGCCACTATTACATGACACACCCTGTATAAAAAGTATTTACTGAAAAAAATGCGCAACCAAAAATACCGATACACGTGTCCGAGTGTATTTTCGAACACGCCCCCGTTTATTTATTATTGAATTTATTCCATTTGGCTGATACACACTGTATTATAAAGCTTACGACACTACAAAAAACATTCATGGAGCGTTGCAGCACCCTGCCGATTTGTTTATTAAATATGTTTATGATTTGGAACATGCTTTTAAAACTAAGTTTAAAGACATTTGTAAAAAAACAGGAAGTTTTACATAAACTCTTAAATGAAATGGAAAGAATAGAATTACCCATCCATTCAATGATTTCCCAAAAATGTACATTATAAAATAGTTTATTAGGCTTAAAATATTTTATACGATGAAATATACCAATCATGATCTAAAGTACCAGTCAAAAGATAAGAAAACTAAAAATTATATCACACATATAATCAATTTATAGTCACGGTAACAAGTCAATGTAACTTTCAGATTTTGTGATTTCAATAAACTGTTTGCCTACTTTTTTTTTAAAGTCACTATTTTTCATCTCACCTTGAACATTCAAGCTCTAGCCTTGGCATTTAGCCTTTAAAACACTGAAATTGTTTATTTTAGTGATGTTTCGAGCCACCTTCATTATCAAGTTCTTCCACTCTATTCTTTCCAAAATATTTGAGATTTTTTTCCAAATCATTAACCTACTTTCAAATTTAATTAATTTAATGGGGAACCCTCTTTTTATTAAAGCATGCTGTACATTGTATATTAATATATTCTTACTAAGAAATTTTGTTGTTGTTACCAATATAGAAAATGCTAAATTAAATGTTTATGTAATAAAAAAATTAAACTACATTGTAGTGTTTTTTTTACAGTAAAAATGAAAGGATATACATTTATAGTAAAGGTAAGTATTAAGGTGTATAGGTACCGTTTTTCAAAAAAAACATCCCTCCACTAAATTTTTGACCCCAGAAACCCATAGAATTACATACCTTAAAACTTTTTTCTCTTTTTCTTTGAAATGGGAGATTCGTTTTTTTCCAAAATGTTATACAGTCAAATTAGTTAGACGTAAAATGGATTACAAAATTTAATTCTGCATAGGTACTCGAAGACCTCAAAAACCATATATTAACACTTACTTATTGTTTTATTACAATTTTGAAATAAAGATTTCTTATAATTATTTTACATCTGTTCACACAAAAATTACATAATATTAATTTTTTTAAGAAAAATTGCAACATTTAATCCCCTGTAAACATCGCTTTGCCCAAAACTAATTTTTCTCAAAAATAATCTAATCTTTTTTGGGAATAACCAACCCTAAAAAGACTGCAAAAAAAACTCCTTGAAAGGGACGATTTTCCAGGACTGCAATGTATAGTTATACCAAAACATATTATTTTTTTTCCCGTGTAAATCTGAATTTTTACCGTTGATATTTCTCTCAGTGTACCCCCAAGCTGTTTAAGTGTTATTTCGTCTACACGTGACGTCAGAAATTTGTTTCCCATATAACTAATGCTATTGGGAACTTTATGTCGCTTTTTATTGAGGTTTATATTCTTTGGCAGTGGTTTGCAGTTTGTTATTGCGTTCTTAGTCGCCTGGAAAGCCGTTTCCTGGTTTTCCGACCATTCGAACCGCTTTTTCTTTTTAAGTAGTTCGGTTAGGGGAGCCGTGTGAGAAGCCAGATTTGGCACGTATTCCCGTAACCAATTGCACAGGCCTAAAAAGCTCTGTAGTTTCTTTTTGATTTTAGGCTGCTGGAATTCTTTGATTTTTTCATAGTGTTTTTCCAGGGGATATGTTAAATCACCCTTAATGTGGTGTCCCAAATACTCTAAGTTACTTGTAAAAAGTTGGCACTTTTTGCCAGAAACTTTTAGGTTGTGTATCTGAGCCTTTCGAACACTAGTCTTAAGTGCTCCAGGTACTCTTCTGCGGTGTTACTGTATATGAGGATGTCGTCCAAGTATACGATGACAAATCTTTGTATATATCCTACCAGAACCTCGTTCGCCATCAACTTTTGGAATGTTGAAGGCGTATTTTTTAACCCGAACGGCATAACATTAAATTGGTACGCCGCTCCGTTGGGCGTGGTAAATGCAGTTATGAGTTTGGACTCCTCATCCAGAGGGATCTACCAATAACCCTTTTTAAGATCAATAAGGGAGAAGTACTTCGCCTGAACGATATCTTTCAGGCAGTCTTGCACCCTCGGTAATACTGCAGATTCGTCCACAGTTTTATTATTTATTTCCCGAAATCGAGGCAAAATCTCGGCTCCTTGTCGTCTCTTTCCACTACGACTGGGGAAGAAGCGTATGGGGAGACTGTAGGCTCTATGATACCTTTCCGTCTCATCTCCTCGACTTCTTCGTAGAGAATTTAACGTTTCCTGGGATTTAAGGGATAACACCTCCAATTGACAATTTTGTCATCCTTTAATATGATTTTGTGTTTTGTGGTTCTGGTAGTTGGTTGAGTCAGTCCTATCTGAAATACATTTCGGAATTCGTTTATCAGGCTATGTAAAGCCTTAGGGTGGTGGTCCTGTAATTGAGGTAATAGAATTTCGGCTTCAGAAACCTTCCGGCATTCCATCCAGAATATTGTTTGTCTGTTAGTCTTCCCGACGTATAAACACCGTCGCGTGTAGTCCAGGACGATATCCTCGTTCCTCAGGAATGGATCTCCCAAGATAACTGCGTCACTTAGTCCCGTTACTACCCAAAAAGACACCCTGAACAAATGATTTCCTATGCTAAAATCTAAATCCACTATTCCCTTGACAATGGCTTTCTGTCCCTCACACGCTAGGCTAAGCGTCGTTACCGGGGCTTTCCTAATATTAAACGGGGCGAGTTTATCTGAAATCAGATTCCTATCGGCGCCCATATCTATAAGTGCCTGATGTTTTTCATCTCCGATTTTTATTGTAATTATAGGCGACTCTTTTAAGTTTTTATTTGTAGAATTAATATTTATTACACTCAGGCCGACATTCGCGAACAAATTATTGTTCGTTATATTATCTGTAGTTTCCAGGGACGCTTGACTATTTTCTATTTCCGTGGACACCGATTGTTTAATGGATGATTGAATTACTGGTTGTCGGCCCTGGAGGAGATTTCCGACTCCTGTGGGCTCTTGACAGCAGTTTTATTTTTCTTGGTCTTCCGTTTTTTATTTGATTCTTCCGGAGGGATTTCCTGATTTTGGGATTCTGGAATATTTTGTGGGGATTTGTCTACCTCCACAGGATTTCCTACAACCTTAACCTGGGGTTTCCTCGGGCAATCATTATTATAGTGGTCGCCTTGACAATAGCGACAAAAATATTTAGGTTTATGCCTATTTGTGTTTTGTCCCTCCATTTTGGGGTTTTGACCCACTGGTTTATTATTGCTATTAACCGCAGGTATACATCTGGGAACGGAAGGCCGGGTATTTTTATTATTAGTATTGTAAGATTTATTATAATTTAAATAGTTATAAGAATTTTGCGAAACCTGACCAGGGTTTCTGTTTAAATTAACAGAAGTGTTAATTTGTCATTTTCCAGACGGACTGCTAATGAGACTAATTGGTCGAAGCTATAAAAGGACGTAGTCCGTTGTCTGGATCTGAGGGGGATAATTTGAGTCAAAACTAATTGAATTAAATTGAATTCGTCCTCCTCCGGGCGGCAAACCGCGAGAATAAGGCGCTCTTTTTAATAAGAACGTTTCGACTTTCCCCTGATTCATACCGTATAATTTAGCTTTAAGTTCTGTTATATTTTCTGAATTCCCGAACCTCTCTATTAGGCGACCGGCGAATTCGCGGAAATCTTTTATATAATAAGTATATGGTTCGAACCATTCGCGAGCTTTTCCCTGCAAAAAGTCACGAGCATGATACACCTGATCCTCGGGGTGTATATTATTTTCGGCGAACCATTTTGAAATTTCGCGAACAAAAGAAATAGGATCTTCATGTTCGCGCCCAGAAAAATTATCGCGGAAGTTCGTTCTTCGCAAATTTTGCTTCGCGAGAGCTTCCGATAAGCTTTTTAGCGATTTGGCCATTTCTAATCGTAATAAGGTAGTCGCGTCCCTATTTTGTTGCGAAGTTTTAGGTATAGCTGCGGCAATGGAGGCTTAAATAATTGTTTATTTACATTATTATTATTATAATTAGTTAATTTAATTGGATTAATTTTAATATCAGGTTCCCCACCAGGGATACCATGTTGCCGGTCAGCAGTGCTACTATTATCTTCTAGCTGTATATATTGATATTGTTGTTGGGGCTGAATTTCCCCATTAAGGATGTCATGTTGCCTAATGTGAGGCCCGTGCTGATTGGGCTCTCGGAATGTGTAGGCTTGATGTCCTACATAGCCCGGGCTCAGCGGCATGCGCAACTTTGCATCCTGAGGTATATCGATTTCTGACTCGGAAGTACTTGGCCTAAGGGGACGTACCCCGCTTAGGCTGTCTATGGACGCTTCGGATAATGTCTCGAAGAATTTTATTTTTTCAAGTACAGATCCCGGTCTAGAGGGCCCGGTACGGGTTTTTAGAACCACGTTCCCCGAATTCCCGTTTGTCCCTGATCGGAATTCTTCCGGCGTGGCGGCCTCAAACCTAAAACTTTTATTATGCTTAGTGGCTAAATCGCTTTGGTCATGATACATAAATATGTCAGAGTAATTAGTCATGTTATTAGCAGGGAAAGTCACATTGGCTTCTCTAAGAGGCCTCATCCCGTAGGATGAGGGGAAAACCCGCCTTCCACCCGGTGAACCAGGATAGTTATTCACCGCCCCATTAATGTGACTTGAAGAATAATAAGGGCGATTCGTGCCGGATGGGAAATATATTTCATGAGCTAAAGAAGCTTCAGAAGTAGGAGGGCGCATGCTTGAAAAGTTGTAATTTTCCATAATGAAAAATTAACAAAAGAAAAA
Organism: Listronotus oregonensis; assembly: GCA_019359885.1. Classification (NCBI taxonomy): domain Eukaryota; kingdom Metazoa; phylum Arthropoda; class Insecta; order Coleoptera; family Curculionidae; genus Listronotus; species Listronotus oregonensis. The sequence goes on from JAHBCN010018120.1 coordinate 6,830, forward strand.
TATTAAAATAATTAAAGGATCGGAATTTGGCTCTTAAAAGAAGATTATTTGGACAGTCGGTCCTTAAGGGAAAATGGGAAAAGTCCTTGTCAGTTATAGAGCTCTTTACAAAGATAATTAAAACTTAAAAACTATTATTTACAATTTCCCTATAACTAGATATCTCATTTTCGCCTTAACAAACTAATCTTGCTAATGCCTAAAAATTATAGCACATAACAGTCCTACTTGTGCTGTAATGTTTTGTCCATGATTTAAAAAAAAAAAAATAGATAATTAATTTATATTAATTAATTTTGATTAATTAAATTAATTTCTCAAAAGTTAATTAATACTTATATGACTAATAACTAATTAAAAACCGAAAGCTCAATTGCTTGCAAAAACAAGTTATACATGTAGATAACTGGCTTTTATTCCAGATCAGTTCAAGATATAAAATAAAAATTAAAATTGTTAATTAAAATGTAATCAACTCAAAATAATTAATAAAAATTAAAAACGAATATTTCAAATCTTGAATAAAACCAGCTTCTTTCAAACTATTACAAGTTTGATAAAATAAGGTTAAATCAAAATCTAAAATTGCTTTCAATTTTCAAGAAAAAATTAAGATAAAAATACACTTAATTAACACTTAATACCTAATAATTAATTTACATTTTTAAAATTAGCGCAAAGTGGCTAATTACAAATAAAGATTTATAAAAGCTGATTATTATGTCTTATTAAAGACTTACAATATTTACAAAGGTATAAAAATAGGAAAAATGAAGTTTTTCCTAATTAATTTAAATTTTGAAAAATATTTACAGAAAAAGTCCAATCAGGTAAAATCTTTACAAATTGCTTTTGGACTTAGCACAACTTTTAATTGCACAAAACTAAATCAGCTAATTTTGCAAAGAAAAAGTCAATTTTGGAAAAGTACTTGGGTGCCGGTGCGTGTATCTTGACTGAGAAATCTGGAGCAAATCACTTAACATTGCTTAATTAAGAAATTATCATAGGCTTGCGATTTTCTATATATAGTTTTTAGAGATCTATCCCAAACTATTCTCCCGGGCTGACCAACAATTTTATTATGGATCAGCTGGATTTCGTAGGGGCTCGGAAAACTTTTAACGGATTCTTAAGAAGGAAAGCTTTTTACCTAGGAACGATAGAGCACTATCCCAGTTCCTGAGTACGGTCGTAGGCAGATCACGTACTCCGCGGACTTTCCTGTACCTCTTAATGACCGATAAAAAAACGCATCGCGATAATTATCTTTTTATCTCCAACTTCTTCAGAAAAGGAAATTCCGTCAAATACCAACTGACTTTTGGAACGGAATGGCCAATTTACATGTACTAATCCCCTTTTTCACCTAGTTAGTGTATCGTCTAGGGTAAATTATAGACAATTAGTAGGCGCACCGATCAGCACTGAAGTCTAACTTTCGGATGTTGGAGGGCTGAGAGACTCTCTGTACAACTATCTTCTCGAATCTCTTCACTTTTTTCTAAAACGCGGTCGTTTTATTTATTTCGGCAATTACTTACTGCGTAAAAAACCTCTCCAGCCAATCACGAGCCTTTGTTCACGCCCTGATTTCTGATTCCCGGAAGGCTTTGTTCTAATCGCAAATTTTGATGTTTTTTATTAGTACGCGACACTTAATTTCCCAATAAGTCGCGAACCCATTAATTTTTAATAGCGTACTATATCTTAAAATACGCGTTTAATTAATACCCAAACGATAAAACCATCCCAAGAAAATCCCTTAAGTAATTTAGATTTCCCGGCGGTTTTTCCGCGAAGGAGGGTATTTTACGGGACTTTTTTCCCGTGTATTATTAAAATAAAAAGTTTATTTGAAACCCTAGAATAATAAACTATATTTTAAAATAAGCCGGTTTCCTAGGGCTAATTTATAGAGAAAACAGAATTAAAATCGATTCATTATTTTTCTCAAAATAAGTGAATTTCCCAAATAAACCCACGCGTTTTGATAACTCCAAATTAGACTTGCTGATAAATTCTCGGTGATCGAATGACTCATGGGCACGCCCCCTTAGGAGTCATGCAAAACTTTAAGGTAACAAATTATAGATCATAATTATTTAATTATTACAAAAGATAAGTTAATTATATTAAGTTTTTAGGGTTTATATGTTAATTGGTCGTGTTTAGAACAAAACGGGGGTTAGAAACGTAAAATTAAAACTTGGAAAAACTGGTTTTTGCAAAAGTTTTAAATTTGAGTTTATTTCTAACTAAACTTGAAGCTGTACCTAAAATTGTAACACAGAATTTAAAACTTAATCTGTTTTACAGGCGCGATTTAATGCAGAGCGTGAAGTTTTGGCCCGGTGATGACGTCGCAACGAGCTGGCACGCGGCAAACAAAATCGGCGAATTAACAGCCCGTTCACACGATGCGGTTAATTCACCGTTTCGGTAATTTTAACGAATCGGTGCAAACCGAATGACATTTTCACACAGGTGCGGTTAATTCACCGTTTCCGTAATTTTAACGATTCGGTGCAAACCGAATGACATTTTTTGTTGTTTTGTTTTTTTCTGAGAGTGGGCCATATTCTGGGTTCTTTTGCGTATAGTATTCTAGCAAGATGGATGTAAATACGTTTATAATTTTGTATTGGTATCGTCAAAAAAGGCGTAGATCAGTTGCTAGAAACTATTGGGTTCACCCTATTGTGAGTCAAAGATATCGTTTGGGTGCTTACCGGACTTTAATGGGACAGTTAAGAAGAAATGAAATTTTTCAATTATTTTCGAATGTCCTGCTGAGAAGAGTTGAAGGAGATTTGAAACGACAAGACACTGGAATGAGAAAGAGTATAAGCCCTGAAGAGAAACTGGCCATATTCTTAAGGTGAGTATTTACTGAACCATATTACCATAAACAGAAATTTTTTTATTAGAAATATAAGTTTATTACAAAGTACATAGGAACAAGTTAAAAATTTATACAACGTATCCAATTAGTACCCTGTATATATCAAAAAAATTTTTTTTGCTTCAAAAATAAAGCCACAGTGGAGGAAGGGAGTACTAAATGGACACGCAGTATATGTAAAAACTAAAATATATTTTAACTTAACACGACATAGCTATACACCTACATAGTCGGAAAGATATTAAAGTTGTGAAAAATTTGGACTGTATGAATATTCAGAATTTTGAGTTGACACTAATTCAACGATTTTGGGGAGTCTGGTGACTGCCGTGGGGTAACTACTGTTGTTGTGTTCGTTAGTGGTAAAGTATTGGATGTTGATGCATCTGTCGAATTCATTATTTGTTGAGAGAAATAAGCATGGTTTCGCCATTCTTGACCGTTCCAGGGGTCTTGCTGACGTTGTTGAGATGGAGGAGGGAAAACAGGAAGAGCAGATGTTCTACGCCATTCTTGATCATACCAGTTGTCTTTCTGGCCTTGGGTCGGAGGAGGGTTGACAGGAGAAATGCTTTACTTTTAATATCTTGCAGGAACTTTATAACGCCTGCTTGAAATTCCAGCGTTTGATAGTCATTAAGCAACGAAAGACTAGGCAAAATACCCTTGAAAAATGCAGTATGGCGGTCCTCCTGCTCTTTATTAGGCACATTCGTGGGCAACCGATAAATTTGTAATTTTTCTCAAGAATGAGAATTGCTCATGATTTTATATATAATTTTATATATATATATATATATATATATATATATATATATATATATATATATATATATATATATATATATATATATATATATATATATATATATATATATATATATATATATATATATATATATATATATATATATATATATATATATATATATATATATATATATATATATATATATATATATATATATATATCCTGTTTCCAAAACGTTACAAGTGCCATTTTTAAATTTTACAGGAGCGACAAAAAACTGTTTTGTCATGAACTGTCAATATTCACATCTGTTACTATTTTTTTATGATTTTGTTTACCATGCCATTCAGAGAGATCTAAGTTAATCAATTGAAAAGTTGAAATGCATAGCAGCAGAATTTTTCAAAAATGAGTCTGTGGCAAAACGTTTTAAGTGCCTGACTTTGAAAGTCAAAACGTTGTATGTTGCGACCCTGTGGCAACTCTTTCAGCAAAATTTTGATAATAAAACACTGTTTTGGGATATTATTACATATTATTTATTGTTAATAAAAAAAAACATTTTGTTAAACATTTGAAAAATGAAAATTAGGCTCACAAAATTATGAAAAATTAAGAAAAGTTAAAGTTCAACAAAGATTTTCGTAAAAACGCTCTGTGATTTTCATTCAGATATGGAAGCATGGCTTTAATAGGGCCACTTTCTCGGCTGGTAATCCATTTCTTGTCTTTTTTTCTTCAACTTTTATAGCCGAGAAATCTTCTATAGTTCTTCCTGCCTTGAGAATGTTGACTTTTGTGGAGGGTTGTAAAGATCCATGAGATTTCCAAATTTCAACAACTCCAAATGGCTCTTGCATAATCTCATCTTAGCAACTTCAGTTATTTTCAACTTGGATGTGTTGAGATTCTTCTGTCCTCAGATTTCCAGTCGTGAAAACCATCACATACCATCACCTTGTAAGGATTTTTTTGTTTGCGTTTGCTATAACTTTCACCAAATCCATTGGAACCATTGGTTGCATTTTTTTGTATTTTTCTATTATACCAAAATCTCTGTCGCAAGATAGAAAGGTGCCTTTCACTGGAAACTTGTGGGTAACTTCATCAAACCTCCTTTGGCTATCAATGTCAAATACATAGCCAATACAATTTGATTTTATTCGTGCTCCGCAATTGTCGACCATAGAACTACTTTTCTTTTATCGGTTTCAATTTGTGATGTGAGATACTTGAAGATACAATGTGCAACCTCCAGTGATCCACGTCCTCCTTAGTCTCGGCCAAAAACACATGAAACCATTGCTAACTTCTGAATCATGAATGCCTAAGTTGATGCATGCTATTGTTTGGAATAATACATTTGCAGTGCGTAAGCTGTGCGTAAAATTGTTGTTGCATATCAAAGGCCACAACTATGAATCCAATCCTGGCAGTATCAGCTTGCATTGCCTTTCCAGCAGCCTCATGTGTTCTGTGATGTATGTCCAAATTTATTTCTGCTTGTCTTTTTCATCATCGGCAGTAGTTGAATTTTTCAGCTGTGTATTCAAACTATCACACGTAGACAGGATGTCAACACGAGGTACTCTGAAGCTGAGATTGAAGTTGGTCAAGAATATTTGATTATACCACTGCCTTGACACTGGTGGTTGGGCATAGTCTTGACAATACTTTACCAAAAATGCCCTGTACATTTTGGAAACATTGAGGTCTGGGGACAGATAACGGGATTCTGTTTTTTGCCTACTGTAGTGGCTTATTTCCGAAGGAAAGGAAGAAATATGTTCAATAATTTTGGCTCTCCATTCTTCTATGTTTCGAGCGGTTCTGTGGCCTCCTCTTTTCTCACCTTGATCCATTTGCCCAGTAAGTATTTTCGAACCTAAGATTTGTACACGACAAAGTAATTCCAAAGGTGTCGCAGAATGTTTTTAGGCATACTCGAACATCAGAGCCGCCTGGCAATGATAAAAAATAATGGAAAGTATGTTGTCTTCCTTTCTCCAGGGTGGTCGTAGTCACCATGACGGCGTCGTTTTATTAGTTGAGGATGAACAAATCTTTAAGAAGATAGGATTGTTGCTTTCCGTAATCACCCAAGTCTGAACTTGTTGAACAAACATGTTCTGAATTGTAAAGTTAACGAGGAACAAGACAGTTGACACTTACACTTCACCTGCAACAAATTACTTGAGTTAAGAAAGGAATTAGTTCATTATAATAATATATTGCATACTACCTCAGATGGCTTTTTTCTTGCACTGACTGCGCCCTTTGATGAGATGTATTCCAACCCCTGTTCCTCTTCACCTTTTTTATAGTTTTGGCCCAATTTTCAGGACTCCTTAGTCTCTTCTTCCTTGTCTTCATAACACCAGGTTCCTCCATGCTGAATTGAAATCGAATTGAACATATAAAAAACAACAATGAAACAGTATTTTACGCGTGGTTGCTTTTTACGTTCAACTGGCATGGCACATGCCTTGACGTTATGAATTTCACATTCCATAAATCACGTGGTTTTTGATTTCTGTAGCGGGCATTTTACTACAGCTGAAGGATGGCACTTACTCCCAAAAACCACATAAAACCCATTTGAGGCAAAATGGCACTTACAACGTTTTAAAGGCAAAAGGGCCCCATTTATATATATATATATATATATATATATATATATATATATATATATATATATATATATATATATATATATATATATATATATATATATATATATATATATATATATATTATATATAATTTTATAATATATATATATATATATATATATATATATATATATATATATATATATATATATATATATATATATATATATATATATATATATATATATATATATATATATATATATATATATATATATATATATATATATATATATATATATATATATATATATATATATTATATTAATATTAATATATATATTTATATTAGGCCCAGAAAGGCCTCCGACCAATTAAGTTTCATTTGACATCCACCAAAGTACAGATTTTTTGGCATCCCGATCTACAAGCAATGTTTTGCGGTATTACTTGACATCCCCAAACAAAAAGGTTCATTTGGGATCCTTTAAAAAAATTTATATGTGCATTAGTAATCCGATATATAAGCGTGCGGTGATTTTTACATCAAACTTGAAACACTACTGTGCTCACTCGATGAAAAAAGTAAGAATGAATATATGGAACCGATGCGTAGTTGAACGTTTATAAGTATATGTAATTCTGACCAAAAAAATATTATCGGATAACGTTTTTTCACAAGATTTATGGCGATAAATTTTTTACAACAATAGGATAACCATGGTAACAAACAATGAAATGCAATTTTAATTGTTGAAAAATAAGTTTGACGGGGGAAATGAAATTTTCGACTTAAAATTTTTATATTGACTGTACGTCTTATTCATACCCAGGAATTTTCATTAGTGTAGGCGTTTGAATAAAAAAGTTACTGATGACAGACTATAAATATGTTAAAAATACGATACCCGGTTTCTCCTGCTAAACTGTTTGAAGTCGCTGACGTTTCGCCAAACATGCTCTGGCCTCTTCAAAACGTTTCAAACTGCAGTTTGGGGGAAAGTTCTGAAAAACCAGCAAGTATTTCAAGTTCTATAGCCTGTGGAAGGTTCTTCGAAAACATATAAATATGCTATTAACAGAATGCCGTTGCGCACTCAAGTACGCAACTTTTCATTCATTTACCTAGATTAGTTTCCAAGATACCCATGTACTTCCAGTTATTCAGGAGCACCTGTATATATGTTTCTAAAATTATTTTTTTGAATCTGAATGCGGCACTCGATAGTCGGTAAAATCATGTTGTTAAAGATGGGTTGCACATGGTATACTGCGTTTAGATACGTTTTGCTGGTTGAGGCATTGACAGTAGCATTTTTATCTCAGAAGATGTCTTCCTGCTATCCATCTTGATGTCCTCTGTTTTGAGTCTCTCAGGTGTCAATAATTTTGTAGTTTTCAGTTGGGGGCCCTGGGTAATCCTTAAAACTTCTTGAAGGCTTGTCATCAATGACGACTCCCTGCATATTCTTATGACGTTTATTGCTGGTTATATCGTTGAAATTGTCAAACATTCATGAAGTCATTATTGGGTCTATGAACAGATTAATTTGTATACAAGGCACATAAAAATCAAACACATAATTGTCCTTAACAGTAAAATGAACATTATATTGAAAAACTGTATATACGAATACAGTGGTACATATTTTAAAACTAGAACTGATATTGCAAGTATAAAATGATGTAAAAAATAAAGATTATCATTCTAATACATGGTAATATTCTAAAGTATAAACATTGCATGTAAAAATGAAGTAAAAATAGAATTATCGTTTATATTTGTTTTGGATAAAACTTTATGGTAGCCCATTCTCGATTTTTAAAGGGGGTCGGATATTTTTTCCTTTAGTTTCTTAATTTGAATTTTTGGTGCTTTTTTATTTATTATATGCTCTTCAAAAAGCTCCTGTTACCTTCTTTTCTTCAGAAGTCAGGGGATCACCTGTCGCTTTTTTTCTTCTGACGTATTACATCACGTTTTGTTTTATAGGTTGTCGCTTCGGGGTTCCTAATGGAACATCGATTTTGTCCTCATTTTCAGAGTCGCTCAAAGCACTCTCTAAGATATCGTCGGACATTAATTTCTTCTAAATTACACCCTTTCAATTGGTCTATGTTGTTGTTTTGGGAAAGTAATAATACCTTCGAGATTTTAGCCGTTTGGTTTATATATCAGAAAATCTATACCATTCATCGTGTGTTTTAGTGGTGTGGCCCATAAATTTGGCTAGTTGTTCTAGATCATCGAGCCCATCTTAAGAATTTGGCAAACGTGGCCAAATTTTTTTCTTAGCCTAGTAGACGTAAGGTATTTTGCCTTGGTCCATCACCTAATGAAAGGCCAGCATGTTTCCGAAATATGTGATAACCACTTATAAGTATTCGACCCAGGGGTGCAAAGAGATATTCATTATGTTGCTCAAAATAAATTACGTTTTCTATCAATAGATGACCTATCGAATAGGACTGGGACGCCTCGACCTTTTTCCCTTTTATAACAACTCGCTTTGGAGCCAATTAAAACTTTTTTTAAGGCAGAACTTTCTCAAATTCTTTGGACCATGTACTATTATGATGATCCAAATAAACCTGTAAGGTATTCGCGAGCTCCCCTACTCTTCTCTATTGAAAAGTAATAAGCTGCAAAAAAATTCCTTCAGTTAAGTCTCTGTAAGCCCTGGAGTTTCTCTCATTCTCAGTAATGTCTCTAATTGAGCGTTCTATCATTTCATCTAAATAAATCTTCATTGTCTACAAAAGAGAGTTAAATAATTTAATTGTATGCAATTTTCTGCAATGATGTCCATGCATTTTTTCGAATTGACAAACTTATATCTGGGATCCTCAATAGTAAAATATTTTTTTATATAACAAGGCAGTAAAGTTATTCTTTATCGGACGAGTCAAATATGAAAAGACCACTGTTCGTTCAAATTGAACTATAACAATTTTTGATTTAAAATACCTTTTTGCATTTCTAAAGAAAGCAAAAGGGCTTTAGTCTAAAATGTTGTTTATGACTAGCTATGGTCTGCGGAATGTTTTTTTGTTTGATTTTTATTGACCTTTCCTTATTTTTTAGGGTCGTTGACATGTTTTGGTTTTTTTGTAACCGTTTGGGTTTTTCATTTTTTCCTTTTTAATTATGTATATTCATAACTCTTTGTTTTGTTTTTTTAGTTTTGAAGTTTAAAATTTTGACATTTTAAATTAAGTCAGGTTTAAGGTGAAGTTGTTTTATTTTTTTCTTTTTTTTTTTTTGGCTAAAATGACTGGCAAGATGTCGTAGTAGCAAAGCCGCTTGGTACCGTGAAGGCGGTCTCGAAGTCGAGTGGGTTCTAAATCTTTCTTTTGAAAGTTCTGACGAACCCGTTATATCTGGATTTTGGGATTATATTTTGCGGGGGTGAACGTGCGTTGTTTGTTAGTAATATCTGGGTAGTTCCTGGTGCTTAGAGCCAACCCTTAGGAATGATGGCATAAGGCCAGCCAGCGAGCCAGTGATGGTTTTGTGTGAGTTGGTAGAATTGTAGCAAGAAGGGTTTGGGACTGCCAAGGTCGTCCTTGACAGAAAACGCTGTCGGTGAAAAAAATAAGTTTTGGGGAAAGCTTTCTCCTCCTCTGACCACCAAGGAGACACACACGTGAAGGCAATGTTCTAAAAGTTAATTTTCAACCCTTGTTTTGGGGATTGTTGAACAAATGCCTAAGTAAATTTCCCCCTTTTTTGCTAATTGTAGCGTTGTTTCGGGGTGGGAAAAGTCACGTTATCCGTATATGTTTTGGGAAATTTATGCCTTCTTAAAGAAGGATTTACCACGTGGAAACTTGCATGGAACCCTTTTTCTTCTCAATACCCCTTTAAGGGGCGATAGTGGCTTGTTAAGTTTGTGGAAAAAGGTAAGAATTTTACTATTTCACACAGTTTTATCAAATTGTACTTTAATTTTATCAATTTGAAAAGATTGTATTATTTTGGGGGGTTTTGTAATTTTTAATTTTGGGGTTTTTTTTTAAAAGGATTTTTTTAAGGGGTAACTTTGTCTAAAATTTTTGCTTATTGGGAATTTATGTAGGATGTAAATTGTTTGAAAAATTATCAACCATATATTGACGGTTTTTTTTTAGGGTTTTTTCTTTCTTTTTGTCTGTTCTTTTCTTTTCCATCCTGGTTTACCCCCCTTTATTTTTAATTTTTTTTCCCGGCCCCTCCAAGCCTATTTAGTTGAGTTAATGGTTTAAACCTCTTTTTGGAAAATTTAAGTGACAAACCCAAGTTGCCACATTATTGTGAT
>JAHBCN010018121.1:0-17411 GCA_019359885.1 Listronotus oregonensis
AAATATTCACAACATAAAACGGTTTTATTCAATTATTGTCAACCGAACATTCTTTTTTTTTAAATTTTGACAAGTTTTGTTACGGTCATCGCTGTCGAAAAGAATGATGTCATTAATATCCACTTTTATATCAAAAATTCTTTAATTCTCTTCAGAGATAAAATGGTAAAATTTTAAAAAAATTTAAATTTGAAAACACTAATAAACACAGGACTTGTAATAAAAAAATTTTTGGGGGTTTTTCTAATATATTTTGATACCAAAAATTAAATTTAAAAACATTTTTTTTTTCTGTCCCCAAAGATAATCTGTAACATGCATATTTATAATTTCTAAATAAAATTTCGTATAATGCTTTTTGTCAGAAGGAGGTACCACCGTCCCCCCGGAACAAACATCAATGAACCACTAGTGTTCCCCAAAATGTATTCTTCCCCTTTGCATATTAAATTGGGAAATAAAAATTTTTTAAAGCAATAAATCGGAATGGAAACGGTTCTTATATGAAAACAAAAATTTGGAGACCTAGTAAAGCAAAAATTAAGGAAGGATATTTGTGGGTCCATCAATGGGGAAATAATAAAAGGTAAAATATCTGATAATATGCTAAATAAAACTCAATTACGAGCTTGGGTCCCTTTAAATGAGTTAAATTTTCTTGGGAATTGAAAGCTAACCTTTGCAAAATATTGTGAGGAACTTTAAAGATTTATAAAGACTCTCATCTCGATTTTTTTTCCCGAAAAGACGATATTAAGGCAAATGAAGAGTCACTTTGCTTGCTGATTATTGCTGGATATTGTTGAGAATCCAAGAAACGAAATACCCCGGTAAAACATAGAAATAGTTATTTTGAAACGTTTAGATTAATAATAATAATAAAAGATCTACCGTTATATTTGAGAAAACAAGGCCTCGTAGCGAAAAAACTATGGATCATGAAAAAAATGTAAGGTCATTTTCGGCTTTTTCAACAAGTTTTACCTAAGGTCACAAAAAAAAATAATTTTTGTTTACCAGTGTAATAAAAATTTACCAGGTCCATTTGAGCATCTCCTGCTATTTTATATGGTTTTCCGCCTTGAATCGGCAGCAAATAATTGCAAAACGGTTAATTTATTTGGTTCAGTAATAATTTTTAGGGCGTGTCTGCAAAGTCTTCGACATATCCATAACTTGTTCAAAAGTCCGTAGGGGGACATCACTTAGTTTGCCCAAAAACGTTTTTTTTTTAAGATTTCGAATTAATATTTAGTGAAAAAACCCAAGACCAAGCCCGGGGGCTGTTTTGGTCTTGGTCTGGTTTGCAACCTGGTCTTTTTGGTCTTGCAACCAAAAAAGAAGGTTTGTTCTTGGCCCACCACCGGTCTCGGTCTTGGTCTTGGTCTTGTTGCAAAATCTTGTGGTCTTGTTTTTTTGTTAGTAAAATTTTAAAAACCAAAGCTTTTTTAAATAAAAAATTTTTTTTTAAATACTTAAAAATAAATAAAGATGAAGATATTTTTTTTGCTTTAAAATTTTTAATTTATCCCAAATTTTTAAACCCTTTTCCCATACATTTGAATTATTTAATTAAAATGCATTTTAAATGTAATGGTTTATTTATAGCGCTCCATTTTTATTTAAAATTGAGACCCAACCTGTTTTTTTACATTAAGGGAAAAAAACTTTTTTAGTAATTAGAATTATTTTAATTTTCTTTAAAGAGGCAAAAAAAATTAAAGCAAATACAATACTGGGAAGCAGAAAAATAATAAAGACTTTAAATTTCAACCAGATGTAAAATTTCCGGAAAATAATTTAATATAAACATTGGTTTCTGATTTGAAAAAAAGTTATTGAAGAAATTTTAGAGTTCATATGATTTTTATTTTAAATAAGTAAAACATTTTCCGTACAAAGTTTGTACAAATACTTTATAAATATTCTGCTATACATACAAGGTGGCTCAATAGTGTCACTAAACTCAATATTCTAAAATCGTTCCTAATAGTAAAAAAAAAAAACTATAAAAAATTTTAAAAAAAAGGGATAAAATGTGAAGTTATTTTTTACTTCGAATTTCGCCACCCTGTAATTATACGGGGAAAATTTTGAACTGTCATATATGAACAATGCGACGTAGATGATTTTTTTAAAAATCATTTTTGGTTTTGAAAAATGACGTTATCATTTTTTTTCTGGTATTATTTTTCTTTTTCTCTAAAAGTCTAAACCGAATGATATTTAAATACCATTTATATAAAAAATATTCCTATGTGACATGACAAATAATTTTTTATTAATCCATCACTTTCACATTTATATCTTAGTTTTAAAAAAAAATTAACGGTGCAACTTATTACAGGGGAAAAAAAAGAATGTTTTTTGGATTTTGAAAATTTTTTATCCACCCTGGTGACATCACTGGGGAGCTAATTTAAAAAAAACATTGGAAATAAAGTAATTTTTAGCTTCAATAACTTTTGTACCCCCAGTTTTTCTGTCTAAACGGTTTTGGAGATATCTAGACTTGTCGGACCATTGAGTCACCATCTCTTTTTTTTAAACATGTTATTGAATTTACCGTTATTGTTGTTAGAGAACTGTATAAAAGAACAAAGTGATCGATTAAATTTTTATTTTATTAAAGAAACCGTAACTCTTTAAAAAATCGCCTTTTTTGGGAGTTCTCGACAATTTTTGTCATGTCCATATGAAATACCTCTGTATATTGAATATGAACATTTAATTATAATATAAAAATCGCCAAGTAAGAGTCTTGCAGGCCGGTCTTGGTCTTCGTAGTCTTGCACTACTCGGTCTTGGTCTTGGTCTTGGTCTTGGTCTTGCAAGGGGGGGAAAAAGGCGGTTTTTTGGTCTCGGTCTTGGTCTTGTGCAAGACCAAGACCAAGCCCAAGACCTCTCCTCATCACTACAAATTTTTTAAAAACCCAGGAATTTCCTAAAACAATTTTTTTTTTTGTTTTTTTGATTGCTTTTTAAACGAGGTAGAAATTCTTTTCTAAAGTATTTTACGATATCACATAGACACTACAGAGAATTTCTTAACAATTTTTCCTGAGAGGCCCATAAAATCAGGTGAAAACAACATTAGATGTTTTAAAGGGAGTATGTGAGAAGAACTAGGTTTTTTAAAAGGATGTTTCCTATGATGATTTCTCAACTGTTTTATAAAAAAAAGTTTATATTACCCTTTTCGAAAAATGTCCCCTTTTCCCAAAATAAAGGATGTTTTTTTTTTCGGTTTGTTGTAATTATCGGAAAATCTAAATGTTTTTAATTTTTAAACCTATAATGTTTGCAATGTTTATTAGTTTTAACATGCTAATAATTTTTTTTTTTAATATGGTTATACCATTTTACTAATTATTCTTAAAATAATTTTTTTTTTTCATACATTTAAAAAAAAATCCCAAACGAAACTGCAACTGATAAAATATCAAAACAGATCTTATTCCAGGTATTGCATAACAATTTTAAAAAGATTAACATATTTAAGAATATTAGTGGCGTTCTTATGTTTTAAAAATAATAGAAGACTACTGCCTGAATAAATCAATAATATTTTTGTTAACACTAAAATTGCTTTTCTATAACCACTTTAAACGAATAAAGTTTAAGGCAAAAAAATATTTTAATTTTTCGAGAACTACAGAAAACAGCAAAAAAAAACAATAAAATTCAACACACTGATTTTGGAAAAAATAACACTTTTTCAACATATGTTAATAATAACTTTTTCATAAAAACACTTGAAGATCACCTCAAAAAATATATATTTTATATTACTTAGAAACATATAAATGTAAAAAATTCATTTATTAAAAATGATATTTGGATTTTTCTCGAAACAGGTACGCTTCACTCCAGATTTGTACACACACACACACACAAGAGTCGATTGACCCTTACCCAATAAAAGGTTTTTTTTGATTTTTTTTAGTCTCTGGTCTACACACTGGGACCTACCAAAGCGGTCTTATTAACCAAAAACCCCAAAAAAATGGGTTTTTTAAATTATGGGTTCAACGATGTGAAAAAAATAATTTCCAGAAAAATATTATGACCAGCTGTTTTTTCACTAACCAGAATTAACCAGAATGGCACCGGGAAAAACCAAGGAAGTTTAAAGGTGTATGGAAGCCCAATACTGTAGAACAAAATTGTCCAGGCATGCAGGGCAGCGGGAATAGGGGGGTTGGCCCCGCGGAATTTGCGCAATAAATAGTAGGTCAGGGCCGGATTTCCATAATTCTTTGTTACTATCTATAAAATTGACATCATTAAATGTCAAATTCCAACATTCACTGTTTTTTTTTTTATTTTTGCACAAAATTGTTGGTTATTAAAGGATACTACTATAGAATATTTAAAATTATTGTGTAATATTAGATTTTATATCATCTGATATAATATGGAAAGAATAGATGGCGCCACTTTACTGCCTTCATTTAAATGGTCGATATTTTTGGAATTTTTTGTATTTTTACCAAAAATCTTTGTAAATAAATAAAAAACGATTTTTTAAAATAAATTTCAAACATTGTATGATATATTATGTACTTATCACCAATTTTGTGATAAAAGAAGGCCTAAGATTCTGGTTGTACATTAAAAAATGAAAATTTTTATAATGCTTTTTTGGCATATACTTTTCACTAATAACAAACATTCATGAGTGTAAAGTGGTTAAAAATGTTTAATAACCTTTGGTACCTGAGTATCCATTGTAACAGTATCCGTTAAATATTATGTCGTACAGTATGTCGAGCTTAAAAAGTTGATAATGCAAGATTAAGAAACCAAAAAATTTAATTTATTTTTAAACAAATGGTATTGTCTCGAAAGTTGCCCCTCTCCGATTTTGATCAAATTTAATATGGGGTTTTTGGGGCGCTGATTACAAATCCCGTACCGGCCTTTCTTTGAATTTATCATCGTTGAAAAAAACTAACCTCAATTTCACTATATTCTCCCTTCTTTTTTGTACACAATTTTGAGTTTTACACTAAAGGGCACACGATATTTTATAAACACCTTTTAAAACCTTGTATTTTTATTTATTTTACATTTTTTTTCCATTAAATTGCGAACTTTTGGGGTTTAAAGGCAGCCAAATTTGTTAAAAAAAGTGTAAAAAAGGTGTAAAAAAAAACATTAAAAAAGTTTTTAAAAAGGGGTTTGTGAAATATTGTATGCCAATTTAGTGTAAAAATCAAAAATTTGTGCAAAAAGAAGGAGGAATAGTGTAAATAAGGTTAATTTGATTTTCAATTTTGATGATGAATATCTCAAAAACAGCCGTTTTTTTTAGATTTTTAATCACGCCCCAAAAACCGTCCAAATTGCTTCCTTTCATTCAATTAGGGGACCTGTATATATTAAAATTTGCCTGGTCTGCCCCCGTAATCAATAATTTTGATCCTTTAAAAGAGTGTACTAAATTATTAAAAAGAAATAAAAGTACCTAAATGTAAACCTTATTTCTTTTTAATAATCCACAGAAATACACAAACATTGTGGAAATCATCTAAAAGATAGTTAAAATAATATTTCCTATGAAATTTTCATTTTCTATTATTCATAATTGATATATTATTATTTATTCGGTTACCTAACGTTACGTCTTATAAGAAGCACCTAATTTAAATATAAAAAATACTTACCTAAAGTTAAAAAAGACGGGTATGTTACCCTTGGATTTGCAAGACAAAACCATACAACCTCTAGTCATTTTGTTACGATATTATAAGTAACAAACAATAAACACAAAATTATAGTCACAATTTAATAAACACTAATCACTAAAATAAGAAGGTTTTTATCAATCCAAAAAACGGTACTCATAAAATTATAATGTGTTGGCTAACTTCACACTGATTTATCAGTGTGTAAGTAGGCAACACATTAAATTATTTCGTGGAATTTTGTTATTGCGCAGAATCGGCGGGGCCAACTCTGACAGTTATTTTCATACTGGGCTGGACATTTTTTGATCGAATGGGCCATAGCATTGGGCTTCCATACACCTTTAAACTTTCTTGGGAAAAACCGACTCTACCATTAGTATATATTTTCACCCCGAAAAATAAGTAGCATACCTATATCTCTTTGTTATCCTCCATATTAAATTATTTTAATTTTAAGCTAAAAAAACAAATGTTTATGTTTTTTTTTTTGGCTTATGTTTCCTTGCCTAAAAATAAATTAACACAAATAAGGTCCCTTCAGAGTTATCTCGTTTTCCTTCTTACATGTTAATCAACGGATTAATAAAAACTTACATAAAAACAGTCACAACAACAAAAAAGTTAATTTTATTATAAAAATTGCTATGTGAATACGCTCAAAGTGGCCAATTTCTATCTTAAGTAATAAATGAGACGCTTTTCGTGGACGGTCACAATAAAATCGCAATTTCATTTTAAATGCTTAAAAAAATTTGCATTTAAAGAATACTAAAGTTATCGTAAACAAATGTATTTTAAAACATTCTAGCCTTTAATTAAAAATTAAAATGCAATTTCCTAAGACCCAAACCGATGCCACTTTGACTGTTTGATTTTTTTATATAATTCGAGAATTTATAGTATTTATCAGGAAAATAATTACCTCTTGCTTGTAAAGATATACAGATAGTTACTTTAATCATTTACTATTTTTAGTAATCACGTCACATCTATGCAACTTTAATAATAACACAATAATTAATACCTATTTATTATCGTGAAAATGAGAGACATTTATAGCTGCGGTGCAGATTTCATTAAAAAAAATATTTACTTCTTTGCATAACCTGTAATAGAATAATAAAGATAAAGAAAGGACCTACGAAAAACCTATGGAATAGACATGGCCTTCTATTAAAAGATCAAGAATAGATATAGGGACCTTTATTTTTGTATATTGCTGCCCTGCTTGGGTAAAATCCACCCTCATACTAAAGGTTTAAAGGGGTGTTGGCAATGTACTTAGTAACACAAATTACGGAGTTGAATTAGATATTTTTTAAATTTATTAAAAATTTATTTCACATAAAAAAAATTGTATATTGAATACCTATATTCTAAATATGAAAATATAAAAATTTACATTTTGTTTCTTTAAACTTGAAGGAAAAATGTTTGAGTTTAAAGAAAAAGAACGTATTTAAACTGACAGTTTTACCTATTTTCTGGACTTAATAGGCTTTTAACTGTAAGAAAATAAAGGGGGTAATAAGAAACAAATTGGTAAGAGCAATTTTATGATGGATTATGGTCTATGAGTGCCTAAATATTAAAAAAATTACAAATTACTATTAAATTATTACTTACATTTTTGAGAAAGAGGTAAATTTTTCATTTTTAAAAAAAAGAATTTTGTTAGGCAAGGTAGAAGCTGACAAGAAGGCTGATGTTAGAACCTTCATCAAATGAGCTTTGCCAAAAATTATTTTCATAGAAATTGACATGATATGATTTTTTGATTTTTTCAACTTTTTATCAATTTCTGTCGATTTTGTGTTTATACCAAATCCAAAATAAGTTGTTTAGGAACGGTGGAACCAGAAAGATTTACTGTCATTCGATCAAGAGAGAAATGTATCTTTACTGTGATTTTTAAAACAGTCTTTGGCTTCTGACATAGTTTGATTATATTGATTTCTACCTTTGATACTGGCCTGTCGATTTTCAGGACTGGGATATTGCAAAAACTTTTTATGACCTTGGATATTAAAAGTCTGGTTTGGTCACAGGATTTACAGAAACCACGGTTTGTGATTTAAAGATTTGTGGTCTTTTTGGTATGCGGAATATAGGTCTCAATACCTGGTTGAATTGTTTCGGTAAATTGTTTACAAATTTTGAAAAGACTGTAAGAAAAAAATCACTCAGACCATCCCAGTGAGCTGAGTTGCAGTGTCAGGCGGTGCGTGGCGGCATTCATTCAGTCACCTCAGAATGTGCAGCCACCAAGCCATGATCTGAACGACCAAGGGGAGCAGTTACTGATGCTTGGTAGAGTGCAGGGTTGGAAGTAAGAAAAAGATCTAAGAGGTTTGAATTATAAGGTTTCGGCCGCTCTGCCCTGAGGGTTAGTATTTGTGAACCTAGCCAGTCCTTATTATGAACATTAAAATCACCAATAACGATTACTTCGGCCAATGGAAACTGGAATATAATATTGTCAATCTTTATTGAAAGAAAGTCAAGGATCTCGATGTGGGAATTGTCAGATGGGGACCGGTATTTACATCAGGTAATATGGTAGAAGATCTTAAGCTAAGTTTAAGCAAAAGGATGTCGGAACTACCTGATTTAAGTTATAAACTCTAGCACAAGTTAGATCATTGCGAATGTTAAGGGCATAGTGAGAAATGGTTGAATTTTTCTTAAAAACTTTTATTAAAATAAATTATAATATGCAAAGTGTTTTGTTTTGAATATTAAGTATTGCCGCAAAACCAGACTACACTTTGTCATTGTTTTCTTTCTCTACATTAATGTGTCAAATTTCGGACTTAGAGTAGGGCGGCTTTTGTAAACTTTTTTTTTTTTGTTAAATACGGACTTAAGTTTTTTATTGCATCTTCCTTTTACTTAAATATTTATCATTTTTGTTAAAGGAGTAAGTGTTATACATAACTTTTTATAAAAATTCAATGGGTATTTAAAACACGCCATATAATAGATCTGAACACCGGAAATTTTTAATATAAAAACCAACCGACTTATTACATGTATTGAGAAAAAAACGTTGTTACGACAAAGTAATTTACTTTTAATCACTTCTGATATAAAATAAAGATTAATTTTGCTTTTTTGTGATTGATATCTGCAGAGGAATTTGATATTTCCCACACTGTTGACATAATATTAAGAATGTTTTCATTTTGAATGAAATCCTTAGGTAAAAATAAACGGTATCTAAAAATGAGCTTATAAAATTATATAGTATGTTTCTAATTGGTGATTTATAGATTGGAATCTCAGAAACTATTAAAGATGAAAGAAGGATTAACTGAGAATTTTTTTTCAAAATTAAATGTTGCATTTATTAAAATAAATTAACTTTTTAAAAATATTAAAATCTGGAAACATATCCTTCTTTAAAAGTGACACAACTCAAAAAAGTTAATAAATTGTGAGGCCAAAAGAAAATAATATTTTTTTACACCTTATAGTAGAATAATGACACATCTGCATTCAAAGAGGACATTTAACCATATTTCTATTTAAAATAAACCCAAATTAAAATAGAATATCTACCAAGGCCTTTGAGGTGTTTTAAAAAAATATATTAAAAAAAGAATAAACTAATATTGCGACTTATGGCATAATTCTTACGATCTTTTTTTTTTTTTTGATCTTGGGACAGTCCATAAGGGCTTAGAGTTTAACTTTCAACGTACTGTATGTGTTCTAAGTGTGGTAATGGGAAGTTTATTAACGCAAGACCTAAATACTTGCAGATTTAAAGGAGAAGGGAAAACCTCTGCAGGCCGTAAATACCACAGTCTAAATACTTAGAGGTAAAGGAACGAACAAAGTGGGAAGTTTGAGGCCTCTTAAGTTAAACTATAAAAGGATGCATAAAAGTGACATTATGTGTTGCTCTATTCGGAGCTGCCTAAGGAAGGACTTTTCTGACTAATTCTTTAGAGCAAAATCTGTGAAAATACCTATACAAGAGCTCACTTGGCCACCGACAGTTGTCGGTGGGAAAGCGAGTAAACCCTCGTGTAACAGTAGGATCAATAACAAGGCAAATGGCTCTTTTTTGGATGGAATCAAGAAGGCTAAGGCATGAAAACAAAATTTCAAAAAAAGGCTCTTGGTATACATATGTACCTACGGAGTATAAAAATAAGGGCAAAAATACGTTCTGGCTCCAAAAAAGAAATCCGAACTTTTTAAAAGCTGGTCTGGCTACGGATATAATATGTTTATGCCAGTTAAGGTTATTATGGTTGTTGATATAAATTACGCCCACAAGGTTAAATGACTCTTTGTTTTGCAGAACTTGTCCGCTTAAAAAAAGAGCAAGAGAGATCAGTATTGGCAGGCTTTTTTGGACTTTTTAGATAATGTTAAATACTATCCATTTAACTATGATACTTGTTAGATTATTCTGCGAAAAAAGTTAAAAGGTATTTTTACCATATCTAATATTATAACAATATCTTTTTTATTTCCAAGACCAAAGGAAATTTTCTTGCAGATTTTCGCCGAAACCATTAACTAAGCACATGCTACATCGAGGCTAGACGATATGAAAGAAAATTTGATCATCTTTTAAAATCGATAGGCCAGATGAGACTAGCGTCACTGCCTCGACGAGTTTACAATTTTTTGACAGCTCTATGACTTTTATTTGTTTTATTTTATGACAATATCTGATGCCACAGAAAAAATTTTAAATTATCTTTCCTAATTAGGACAAAAACAGACAAACAAAAATCAATAGTGTAGTTCGTACTATTTTTAAATTAACAAAAATTAAATAACTGTATCCATATCAACTACATTTAGAACAATTTCGTATTTGAGCAGAACAGCATTTGCCGATTATCTTTGGAAGGGTGTGCATAAGTTGTAATTTAAGACGAGCTCAATAACGCAACGCCTTAAGCAAAAAAATAAAAACAAAGCGTAAGTACTCGCAAGCCTCTCTTACGTTTATAAATAACAACGTGAACCAATAAAGCACAAAATAAACACAATATAAAATTCCAAAAACTGATTAGAAATCTTAATTTACCATTATCTATGGAAAAACTTGTATAAAATATTGCGCGGGGACACACAGGCGTACCGTCTGTAAAAAAAAACTTTAATTGACAAGTATACTTACTATTGAAAAAGTAATGAAATATATGTTATGACCAAAATTAAATACAATAACCCCTTAAAAAAGCTATAATTTTTCTAAAAAAGCCCCAACAAATATTTTGTTATTATTAATTTGAAAAAAAGATACGCTGAAACCATCTTTTTTATCTGCAGAACTTACTACCTCATAAAGTATGCAATTGCACATTATCTTTGTACAAAGTACCTACTAGTTTAAAATAAAAGATGACATTAAAAGTGTCTTTTTAAATGTATTGCAAATAAGACAACTATTAACATAACAAAATAAGGTAAAGCATAGCTGCCTAAGGTTTGTACTTGGCTATCCAGTTTCCCTTTAATAGACGTACGTATGGCAGTTATTGTAGATATTCACTCTTCCAGCTTTAACTAAGTTAATGCTGGGTTGTTCCAGGGCTCGGTACTGGCACCAACTTAATTTATTCTTTACATTAACAATCTTCTTTTCTACAATCAATATCATCCAAAGTTTTGCTGACGATAGTACCCTTCACTTTACTGTTTGGTTTCTGTAGCTAGTCTCTAGGCCTCATTTGAAAAACAAACGCAGAGTAACGCAGATATCTGTTTTAGAAGATTTATAATTACTATTAGATTGAGATGCCAAAATGCTTGTCCAGTTAAATGCCTCAAAAACACAATCATGTTCGCTGTCGCGAAAAAGTCTGCTAATACTCACTTTTGCAATCTTTACTTATAGGTGACCATGTTCTGTAGAACAAAGAGTCATTTAACCTTGTGGTAGTTACTTTCAGGAATAACCTTTTTAGCATACACGTTACATTTATAGCTCGGATTAATTTCTCAAGCCAAAAAGTATTTCTCCTCTTCTAATATGTATACTTCATATGTATTTCAAATATCTCTTCTCTCAACAATATTGTTCTCTTCTCTGTCTCCCACAACTCTTAGCATTCTTAATTCCATTCAAAGAAGAGCTGTTCGCTGTATTAATAATCCCACGGTTACAGGTAAGCTACCTTCTCTGGTCCATGGACGGGCTCTAGGAGATCCCTCGCTCTTTAATAGGCATGTTTACGGCTTCTGCTCCAAGAATTTATCCAGTATAATTTCCTCTTTGACAGGTTTCAACATAACACGTAGTGCCACTTTTATGCATGGCTTTACAGTCCAACTTGAGAGGCCACGAACTTCTGACATTGTTTATCCCTTCATCCCTTGAGTGTTTAGACTGTGGAACCTACGGCCTTCTGATCCAAATCTGTAACTATTTAGGTGCCGAGTCAATTAATTACTCCTTAACACATGTAAGATATTTACGGTACGTTCGTACTTAGGCTTCGTAAACTGTCCCAAGGTAAAAAAATCCAATCTTCTAAAAATCCTGAGTCAGAAAACCTTTTTTTAAATAGTAGTTTTAATTGCCAGCAAGCTAGTATCAAAGCAAAAAACTAATATAATCAAACTATCTCAGAGATCAAACATTACTTTAACAATCACATAAGAAATAAAGTGCTGTCTTGTTCGAATAGCAGTAAATCTTTAGATTTTTTTCCAAAAACATAAGTATAAACTTCCATACTAAGCCTCTTTTCTCCCTAACTTTTAAAGACGAAATAATCTCTTTCATAAAAAAGTAAAACTCTTCCTCAAGTAAATTAACATCTAGGCCCACGAAAGTGCGCCAGGCCAAGTTCCGTCCTGACGTACAAAGTGTATATTTTACACAAAATGTTTTAATGTGTTTTTTCCCTATCATAACTTCGTTATCGTTTTGCATAAAAAAATTAGATTTAATATGTTAATTCACATAAATATTCTAATTAGCTGTGGAAAAGTCGAAATAGTTATGTCCAGTGGTTTTTGATATATTCGATTTTGAAAATCGCCCATTTTACTACTGACTAACTAACTTATTTATCAAAATTATAAGGCACTTTTCGGGGGAGTAGGAACTTGAAATTTGGTATATAAGTGTGTTTTAGGGCACAAGTAAAGGAAACATTTAGAAAACTGCACATTTTTATTTGGAACATCTTGAAATAATAATGTTGGGATTATAAATGCAGGCAGGATTTTATTCAATTCACTAAACTCAGAAAAAAAGAGAAGATATCATACCAAAAACACTTATATAAATTAGAGGACGAGTTCATATCCAAAAGTCTCGGTGTCTTAAAGTATTAAGATCTATAATTCAACCAAGTTCTTTTTTGACTGATATGTCTGTATTAATAATAAAAAAACTGTCTGTATTAATAAAAAAATCAATAATACAGACAGATCACTAAAAAACTTACCAAGTTAAAAAAAAGCTTCTAATTTTAGATCTTAGTAATTTAAGAGGCCGAGATTTTGGGATAGGACCTTCGCCCTTATTTTACACTAGATGAAAAGCCTGTCTCCGCCAGGCGAGAGACAATATTAAGTAGCCTCTATCTCCGTAAGACGCCTTCCGTAAAATTCAAAAAACGGGCTTCGTTAGGTTCTAGCCACTGCTAAAGACTACCACTGTGCCAAATTTCATGATTTTAGCTCAAGCCAATACTTCAGAATCACGTGGACAGACAAATAAATATATATACCTACCTACATATAAATAAATCCACATTAGCAAATTATATATATATATATATATATATATATATATATATATATATATATATATATATATATATATATATATATATATATATATAGATAGATAGATAAGTGTTTTTGGTATAATCAATTCTAGTTTTGATCCTCCTGTTTATTTTTTTCTTCCATTTTATTATAAAATACTAGGAATAAAATGTAACGTCAAGCATCCCCAGGGCATCCTTTTTTTCTACAAAGAAAGCCTCTAGTCCAAATGACTTTCCAGTAAAAAGTGCACCTATTCTAATTCACCACATTCCGATTTCATAAGGATTAATTTTAACCAATTAAAAAAAAGACGCCTGAAAGGAACTGGCGGATGAAATGGGGATAGATGTAGAAGAATGTAAAAAAAATTAACAGCCTACTGGAGTCGCTTAGAACAAAGTTAGCTAAAATAAAATAAGCAGCGGAACTTTTTATCACTGTTATCGCCTTTTTAAAGGAAGTATCTGCTTTGGCCACTTTTGGTCCGATCAAGTTAACCAGGAGTTCAAAATCTGTTGCACTCATTCGAATGAAGTTTTTGTATTGACCGGTGAATTCTTGATTTTTGAGAATGCCTAATAAAGTCTGTCCACCGTTTTGTTGTCTGATTTTGTACAAATTCGTTACTCAAACGTGTTTTTTCTTTTTTTTCGTCTTTAAAAAACAATAGCGTACTAGCAAAAATGCAAACGCGACCTCCATGTCTGACATTTTCGACGACACTGTAAAGACGAATGGTGGATCACTCTTGAACCGAGCATTCAAACGCGAATATTCGCCACGATGTGGTGATGAACTGAACGGGTTACTGTAATGTAATGCTCGTAGCGAGCATTACATTACAACGTACGGTTACAAGTCAGTCGCCTTAAAACTCCTGATGCCTGAGTTTTGTAGTATTAATTTATAGGCTTTCGCATAACTCTTGTGTCCTACATGTATCTACTGCTGCCCATTTTAGTGTAAGGTGTATAACCTGCCTATTTTCACGAAGATATCCCCCTGGAATACTATAAACTAAAAATAAAATAACATGTGGTAACATTTAACATAATCGCAATATTATATCCGTAGCCACGGCAGGTTCAGAAAAGCTCAGATTCCTGTTTCTCCCCTTCTATTCTGTATATTGTATTTATTCCCTTTAGAATATTGTTCTCATGTCTGGGAAATGGCGTCTTCCACGACTTTTACCAGTCTTTATTCCTTTCAACGAATAGCTGTTTGCTTTATTAATGAGCACACGCTTAGAGCAAATATTCATTCTCTTGCCCACGGACGAAGTTTAGGAATTTCCACGGCTTCTGCTCTGCGGAATTAGCCAGTAAAATTCCTTCTCTGTCAGCTCCCAACAGAGCAACACGTAGTGTTACTCTTATACATCCCTTTACATTCCATCTTAAGAAGCCCCGAACTTTCTATTTTGTCCGTTGCTTCATCCTCAGAGTGACTAAAGTATGGAACCTACTGCCCGTAGAAGTTTTCCGTTCTCCTCAAAAATTTGAAATATTTAAGTCCCGTGTTAATAAACTACCCCTTACCAGACATAAGACACCAACGGTACGTTAGTACATTACATCTAACATTTAAGGAAATCCTTAGCCATGACGCAAAATGACTTCAATAATATTCTTGGAGCTTAAATCTACCAGAGGCAGCCTTGCTACTCGGTAGAACAAGTGTGCGAGAAAAAAGGAGAGTAGCTGTATAACCTTTCCCTTTCGTTCCACGTGCCTAATTGGTTGGCACGGGGTACCTACCGCTTTTTGCCGACCAATTAGGCACTGCGAGCGAGAGAAAACAGTCATACTTGATATTCTTCTTTCTCTTTCATACACTTGTTCGCACGGCCGAGCGACCAGATTACTTCTAGTAGGTTTAAAGATAATCTTGTATATAGTAGACATATTATCTGAAGCTGCAGTTAAACCTTGGTGGTTAAACCACGACATTGTGAAAGTGGCTCTTAGGCCCGGTATTATAAAAGTGTCGGTAAACTGCGCAAAAAAATCTTAAGGTTAAACTGAGGTTCAAACCCGTTATTTCTTTTTATTTTCTATTAAAAAATCTACCATTTAGTTTAGAATCTTTTGTGAATAAAGGGGGCAACACCAATTTTTACTTTTTATTTTTAGTACAAATTCCGATTTAGATCTCGCAATTCCGACTTAAAACTCGGAATTCCGACTTACAACGCGGAATTTTAACGTTTCAATTTTAATTATCATCAAGTTCAATTTCCGATTTTAGTCGATAACTCCCGAACGCTAGCCGATGAAGAAACCGTTCTTGTGCAGATTGATTTAAGAACTTAGACTTCGTATCCTAAACTTTACAGCTTATTTCTAAGTCACGTGGTTCCTGCACCATAATAGTTGACATGTGCACTTGTACCCTGATGATAATGATAGTTCACAATTGAAACGTTGATTACACTCTTTCTCTCTCCAACCCATAGGATAATTCGATATGCACACCAAGAACCACAATATCGGCCTTTATGGCGTGTTATAATTATTCTTTGACCTTGAAATCATTAGGCAAACGTCAACAACTATTCCCTTATTCCTTCTAGTGAGCGTCGTTTTTTCAACTCCTATACTAAGGTCACAATGGTCGATTTACCCTCGGGTTACCGTTCTCAACGCTAGTTGATGTCTCTCGCCTCGAATTTCTAGTTGTAAGTCGGAATTCCGAGATCTAAGTCAGAATTTCAGAATCTAAGTCGGAATCCTGAATTGTAAGTCGGAATTCCGAGTTGTAAATCGGAATTCCGAGTTGTAAGTCGAAATTCCGAGATCTAAGTCGGAAGTAGTACTGAAAATAAAAATAAAAATTGGCGTGGCCCTTCCATTATTATAAAAGATGAGAATTCTAACCCCTTAAAAATATTACTAATAGTAACACTGTGCGCTTATGGTGAGATACTTTTCTTTGCACGAGCTTTGCGGTAACGTAATGCTCTCAGCGTGTAATACATTCTTTAATGATCATCTATCTGGCGAAACAATCTCGCTCCAAAGCTGACCGAGGTTCCTTAGAATATTTTTAAAGCTTACTTAAACTAGTTGTCGCCATAATGAAAGCTACAAATTAGTGCGATTTTAAAATATCAATAAAAATGTTTGATAATGAGAATCACTGTTATGGAAAATTTCATACTTAACTTTAAAAGTGTCATTTTTGAGAAAAGTAATTTACCAAATATTTCATTGCTGACACCGAGTTAACACACAGCATCTTTGAAAAAGGCCACACATTAAGATTATTTTTACTATTAAATTCAAATAAAATGAGTTTGACTTTAAATTCGATATTTAACTATACAGACTCGCTCGCTGAATGACAACTGTTATCTGTCAAAAGTGATTTTTTTAACCGTGTCAAAAATGCAATATGTCGGAGAATTTCAAAAAACCTATATAAAAAGTTTTTTAATGCAATTTTTATTCATACACAAATTCTAAACCACCTATGATGAAGTTGATTTTTATTTCTGGCTAATAAAAAACTTTAAAAATCTTCATCTACCTATATTAACGTATTTGTCAGTAATATACTTATTTCCTTATAAGATTTTTATAGGAATTGTTTTTTTATTACTTCGTTTTTTGGTAATGTCAAAAATAGGACTAGAAATTTTTAACATAAGTGCATAAGCATAAGATGCAAATTTGAAGTAACTTTTCAACTTTTACAAATAAGCGCCATTATTATATTGTTTTAGATATAAACGGGTCCGAAAACCCCAAAATGATACAATACAAATACAAGGGTATCAGATAGGTGGCAGTAACTGCCATAAAATCCTTAAAAATACGCAATGCATTACGATACCGGATTATGCGGTATTTTAATTGTAGACTATGCAAAACTGTGGCTCTTATACTGTTGTGGGCAAAATTCTGCGGTTTTTAGACATACCACTTTTTAAAACAATATAACAATGGTATATTATTGGCT
>JAHBCN010018122.1:0-17439 GCA_019359885.1 Listronotus oregonensis
AAAAGGGGACTTTTTTTTTTTTTACGGGGTCGATGATTTAACCGAAAATATGGAAAAGGATAGAAAAGGCCCCCAAAGGGGTTCATTTTGGGGTAAATAGACTCTTAACTACAAATAACATTTTGTACTAAAACAACACTTCTTCTAAATATTTTTTATGCAAAATTTTATATCAGAGTTAAAAGCACTTAAATTAAAAACATAAAAGTTGGGTTTCCAACACGCGTTACCTCATCGGTAACGCATTGTTGAAAGTCGGGTCATATGTGACTGGATCAGGACCACGTAAGAAAACAGAAACATAACCAACCACATGCAGTGGGAGATGATCAGATTTAGGGCCGCCAGGGTCCCGCAGGGAGGGGTTCTGCCCCTGCTGTGGTCGCCCCTGGGGATGACCGGCTGGCCATACTCTCTCTTTTGGGAGATCGATCTGCAGGCATATGCAGATGATCTAGTCATCCTAATTAAAGGAACTCTGAAGAGATGATTTCGAACATCCTTCAAGAAGTACTAAACACCACACAAAGCTGGTGTCAAAGGAAAAAAATGAGAATAAACCCTCAAAAAATGGTTATTGTCTCCTTTACCCGAAAGAGAAACCTGGTTAACTTGAGACCGCCAACTCTGCAAGGTGAAACAATACCATTTGCGAAAAAAGCAAAATATCTGGGGTTGAACCTAGATAGCACTCTTAGCTGGAATTCGTATCCAGAAAAAGTCACCCGTAAGGCGACCCTATCTTTCTGGACATGCCGCAGGATCTGTGGCAAATTCTGGGGCATGCAACCAAAACAGATGTACTGGCTAAACGTGACAGTTATAAAACCAATGATCACGTATGGCTCTGTGGCATGGTGGCGCAAGGGGCAGCAGCGGCTGACCCAAGCAAAGCTTTCTAGTCTACAGAGCGGGCCTCCTTGAACAGGGCGCGCTGCGTCGACACCAACGGCGCCAGAAGTCCTCTAGGACTGCCTCCTCTGCATATTTACTTGGAGAGAAAGGCAAGGTGGGCAACCTACAGACTCTATCAAGCGGTCAGTAACAAACCGCAGGCACCAGTCTCCTCAGGAATGTCCTGACCTGTGACAGACTGAGAATGCCCTTAGACATATTGCCTATAGCAACCAATTATATCCGGTCCTATAGTGTAGTCTACCCACAAAGGGAGGACTGGAGTCGAAAAACGACCGACCTGCTCCGGGCTGACATCTGTTGGTACACCGACGGCTCCAAAACCAAGGACGGTGTTGGAGCTGGAATATATGGAGAGAGGCCGAGGGAAGAGTTTTCCTTTAGCCTGGGCACTCTTGCAACCATATTTCAAGCGGAGGTATTTGCTATTGAGATGCGTGCTAGATCGCTGGTTGATCGGCACTGCACACGTAAACAGTTAAAATATTCTCCGATAGTCAAGCAGCTCTTAAGGCTCTTGAATCCAGCCTGTGCAATTCGAAAACTGTCTGGAATTGCAAGGATGCGCTGACCAAACTGGGTCAAAACAATAAGGTGACACTACTGTGGATACCTGGACACACCGGCCTAGAGGGTAATGAATCCGCAGACCTTCTTGCCAAAAGGGGGGCGGAAACAAAATTCACAACCCGGTCATCGGTATATCTTATGGAATGGCCAAGCAGTTCATATCAGCTTGGACACAAAGAGAAAATCTTCGGTACTGGCATGGACTTTCGGGTCTCAGACATTCGAAGGACTTCATAAGCCCACCGAACCAACAATGTACTGTCAAACTACTGGAGCAATCAAGGGTACACCTTAAAACTCTAGTGGGACTGTACACGGAACACTGCAGATTGAAATACCACATGCACAAGATCGGCCTAGAGGAAGACGCCGAGTGCCGCATGTGCATGGAGGGGGATGAATCGGCAGAACACATACTGTGGTCGTGCCCAGCAATGGCACGACTAAGATTCGCAATCCTCGGCAATGACACCTTGTTGCTCGGGGAGGTGAAAGATCTGTCTCCCAACAGGATCATCAGATTTATTAGAAGTCTGGACCTGGTGGGAGAAATATTAAAGAGTGTGAGCCACAATAGACCGATCGGTCGTGGTGGAAGGGTGTTATACCCACTCACTTTAAACCTACCTACCTACCTAACCCCACATATTACAATGCCTTATCGACACAAGGCACTCTGCCATGTTCCAATATTACATCTCGGGTGAGAGCAAAGTGAATAGAATTGCAAGCAGAGTGGTTTTTATTTGTTTATTAAAAAAGTAGAATACGTTAGCTATTTATTTTCTTTTGACGAAAATACCTGAACAAAAAATGTATTGCATTGGTTTAAAAAGTCAGTAACTATGCTTACAACAAAACGTTATGTACAGGGTGTCCCATTTCCTACACTTTTATAGGGTATTTTCGTAATTGTCAGTGATATCAAAAAGGTAATATGAGCGCCATGTGCTCTTTTTGGGTTAAAGTTAAAATGGTAAAATTCAAAATTTGAAAATTGTCGCTCACTTAACAGATACGAGGAACAATCAAAAAAATTTCAATTTCAGAATGACCCTATATTTTTTTAGTTAAAGGAGATACAAAAAAATGTTTTATACAAACGTTGCTTTATAATGATTGTTAAATAATTTGCCGTTTTCAAAATAAGTATACGAGGTCAGGTAAAAAACCTATCGGATCTAACCTTATTTTTTTAAATAAAACAGCCCGCTTGACATGGCATTCAACATTTTGATTAAAAAAATCCTAATACAGCCCTTAATTTTTTTTTTTAATTTTCTCGTTTTAAATTAAAAAAAAAAATAAAATTTTAAATTATCGAATCCGTCGGTCACTTTATAGTTAGTAAACTTATTTTAAACCAAAAAGTTTATATTTATTATTTAACGGAAAAAACTAAAAAAAAAGGTATTTTTTAATTTTCTCAAAAGTTTTGTTTTATAGTATAAGCATTGATTTAAAATTAAATTCTAAGCAGCTTTTTAGATAACCTTTTTTGAATACCATGCTTATTAACCTCACTTCTTGACATTTTAATTTTGTTTTCTCAACCGGCCCCCATGATTAAATATCAATGCCAATTTTAGGTAACTAGATAAATTGTGGCAATTGTCCAAAAAAGTTTTTTAATAGTTTCAAGAATACATTTTTTCCATATATATTCAACTTTTTCTCGGTGTATAAGGTTTTCTTTATAATTTGACATGCTTTCAAAGGTATTATTTAAAGGAATACAACAAAGTAGTTTATACAAAAGTTTTAGGATTTTTTATGAAGATTGTAAATTAGAAAAACAACTAACGATCGAAAAATGGAAAAATCAGGAAGAATATATTTTTTTAAATAAAACACCCTATGTTTTATTGTAAATATTAAATCTTTGTGTGTTCCCCTTTTAAAAAATATATAATATGTCTATGTTTAAATAAGCAATTTTAAAATAATTCGACTTTACATTTTATATGCAATGGAGCACCTCTCCTAAGATTTAACCAAACAGAACTTGTCTATTTTCCAATCATTAATTGTTTTCCTAAATATTATATCTAATTCTTCATAAAAAATTAATTGTTCCTTTAAATAACACCTCTAAAAGCATACCAAATTATAAGGAAACACCCTGTACATATGCCAGTGGAACCAATGCCTAATGTCACCCTAATCTCACAATAAGTCACATGTCAATTTTGCGTCATTTGTTTTTGCATAGCATTAATGTTTTTTGACACAACGAACTGGTTACATAAATGTGATTCCATATTTCATAATTTTAACAAAGCCTGTACCACCGACTTATTCGATGAGGGGATTTTTAAAATAAAGTTCCAACTTTTAAAACAATATGTAGTTTACTCGAGCTCCAAATAAAACGAAAGCTCTTTATAAAATTTTGTTTATAACTTTACCTCCACACGAGATGCTCTCCGAAAATTGAGACAAAACTTTGAATCGCTATGAAAGTGGGTTTATACAGTAATATTGGGATTAGTAGGTGCCGCTTATTCATGCAGTTACTTTGTATATAATTTTAAAGACAGTTTCGTTACGTGCTAAAGAAACACATAGTTTGATCGTAATGACGGGAAAGTTTAAAATGCTTTTTATGAAGAAACTTAGTAAACTGCATTAAGATTAATATAGTCTAGTCAAAAAGTTCAGACACGTGTTTAATTGAGATAAAGCTCCTAAAAATATGAGCGAACCGGAATGATGTCAGTACAGGATAGGTTTTGAAAGTGAAGAGGGTGACAAACATCACTGCACCTAGGCCTCAGTAGGCCCGTTGTGCTACCTCCTATAGGGAACTCCTCACTCAGTACTCCGTCCATTCTACTGATTTAAAGTAGGTGACAATGCCGCCGAGGGCCAAGGAAAGCCAATACTCGTCCAGCATGGATCTTCTCTTGTACCAGAGTGCAGGGCAGTCACAAAGGCTATGCTTCACCGTTAGCGGAGCGATTCCGTAAGTCTATGGTGTCGTTTTTTTTTTTGGCGTAGAACCAGATCAAACCTGTTAGGTTTCTTTGAGTATATCACCGGGCACATGAAATCGTATTTTACGACATTTTTTGTGGTCTCGAACTTTTTAAATTAATAAAAAGTGATTTTTTTTAACTTATAAAAAAATGTTTTTTTTTTGTTTCCACCGCCATAACTTTAAAACTATCAAAGATACCGAAATTTTTTTTGTGTCAAATTAAAACCCACACTGTAGCGCTTTTAACCTTATAAACAGTTTGGGCACAATTCGACTTTCATTCCTCTAAAAATCATATAAACTAAAAATAAATATTTTTGGTATTGAAATTTTCACCTAATCGATAAACTTTTTTATTTTTGAAAATATTTTCATACATGCAGCAAAGAAAATATAGCCAAATAATAACAAAAGTTTTTGAAAAAAAATTTTTCCCAGAGCGTATGTTTGGCAACACGATTTTTTTTCAGACGTAAAAAAGTATTATCGGGACCCAATAGCCCCCATGCGGATAGCGTGCGTAGTTAAGTAATACATTAGTAGTGGTGGTTGCGAAATTTAGAGTGTGCTGTATGTATTTAAAATTTTAAAACAATGAAGCGAATTATTTGTAAGAAAATTGTGTTTGATGGATACAAACCTGTTTTACAAAGACCTAGAACAGCTATTTTCAACCGCTGGTCCGGCGGACCACCATGGCACAAGTGGTCCGCGGAGAAATTTTACTGGTCCGCGGACAATTTTCGATCCGCGAAAAAATTTACTTATTAAAAAAACAATAATAACTAAATTTTGGTCCGCGGGCCAAAAAAGGTTGAGAAACGCTGACCTAGAATACAAGGGTTGTTATCATTACTATTAAGTGCTGAAAAAAGGCAGGACAATCTAGCAAAAAAAATTCTGTCAAAAAATGATATTTTAAATGGCGAAATTAAAATAAAATATCATAAAGACTGTCGTAAAACTTACACAGATTCTCAAAACTATTATCATAATTTGCAATCAGACAGTGGCGCCGCGCTGGTCCTTAAAAACTTAAATGCGATAGTTTTAATATTAGACAAATGTGTTTTTTTCAGCAATAGTAAAAATAAAAAGAAGAAAAGTTATATAAAAATCTTTTAAACAAGTAATTTAAATATTATTAGGTACCTTCATAGTATAGTTGGTACCTTTATATTATTTTATATTTTGTACTGAAACAAAATACGAATTTCAATTTTATCCTTATAAATCCTGTTTAGGGTATTTATTTTTTTACATAGAACTGAATCTTTTTAGGTAGTAGAAAAGCTACCTATCAAAAAAGTAATAAAGCTCCCAGGAATAGAAACGACATTAATATGATATCTAAATTACGTGGCTATAAAGATTTATTTGCGTTTGATGAGAAATATCATAAATTATGTTACAGCCACTACATTCTAAAAGAAACATAAAATCGCACAAAAATAGGAAAACGGTTTCCGAACCTACCCGAAAATAGTTCGACAAATCTACCTTTTCTGCGAGTATTGATAGTGATGTTCAGATAGATCTTTTACTTCCTGAAGAAATGTCCAAAATTTAAACTTTATTAAGAGCTGCTGCCATAATACGTAGTGCAATGGCTTTATGTCAACCCAAAATTGAATTTCCAACATGTACTTGTGTGAAAGAAGAACTAAAATGTTGTAAGGAGTGTAAATTTCGTTCCTGCAATATCATTATTAAAGATTTTAAGGCAGAAATGGATTCAATCTACGTAAAATGCTACTAATGAAGCGCCTAAATAACTACTTACATATTACATTTTTGGGTCTGTAAAAAAAATCACCCACGGAATTGGACGATTTTTAAATTTGCAATGTAAAATATTCTTTAAGTATTATTATTTAAGGCAAAAATGCGATGATGTAGTTTTCACCAAGAAAAGCGCAATAAAATTTAAAAATTGGTCATTATTTGACATTTTATTTTAATTATTTACGATTTACATGTAATAAATTCATGCATCGCTTCAAGACGTTTACAGTGTTGCTAAACGGAAATATTATTAATTTATAATAAAAAAATTTGCCGTTACCATAAGGATAATTTTCATTAAATCAAAAATATTTGAATTTCAAGCCAGTTACAAATATAATTAGGGAAAATAAAAAGCCGCTTTAACTAACCAGCACTAATCATGACCGACCAGAACGGCGCATTTATAATAAAAAAATTACAATTTAACGAGGACAACCTAACCGGAACTAACCAGAACTAGATCATAGTTTGAAAGTTGTTGTTTGTTAGTTCTGGTTAGTTTTTTATATAAAAAACAACCTTCAATAATAACAAATTATTACAAAAAGTCTGGAACAGTGCTTATTCAAGCAGCATTCAGACATGTCAAAGAATAGCTTCGTATCATCTCTTTATATGGAAAAAAGAATTATATATTCCTGTTTAAAAATACCTTTAACGAAGCCTTAGTTTATATTTAATGTATGTACTATATTTCTTAAATTTAATTAAAAGACACAAAGCATCCGCAATTTTTTGTTGCTAAAAATGTTTAAAAAATAATGAAGTTTTGAATGTATTATCAAAAAAATAACGAATCCCGTGGGTGGTTTTCTTTACCAGCAACCAATAAAAAAGTTGAATAAACCTTCTAATTAGGTGGGTAATTAATAAATGATTGATATTTTTGTATGGGTTTAAAAATCTACCCACCTGTTTTGGATATTTAAATTTTTTCTTTTCTAACAACTTAAGCAGCCCTTAGATCTTGTTTAAACCTGTTGATACAACTTTAACTACCTACTACACTTTAACCGGACCGTAAGATCTTTGTAGTCGCCTGGCTCGCTAAGCCAAGCGCGCAAAAATATGACTTTGGCCGTTAAAAAAATATCACTGACTCAATACTATAAAAGGCATCTAAAAATTTTTGTTTTAAAAACTTTTTTGAACATTAGCAACAATTTGTACGCAGCATGTATGTATAAATTTTCAATAATAAACTTTTTTCTCGATTGCCTAAAATTACGCTACTAAAAATAACAATTATGAGTTTCGTACTATTTTAAAAATTTAACAAAAAATATCAGCTTCAAGTGGGACGTTGTTTGAAGCGCTACTGTGTCTACTTTAATCTAAAAAAAAAATTAACTTGATAGCATGAATATTGATTAAAGATAGAGCAGTGGAGAAATTAAAATACGTGTTTTATTGAACAACCGATTTTTTTGGGTTTTTCGAAATAAAAAAGCTCTCGACCACTAAAAATGTCGTAAAAGTGATTTCGTGTACACGATTACCTTATTAAAGAATCCCACTAAGTCTGGTTTGGTTCTACGCCGGTTTTTTTTTCTCGATAACTAAGCGACTTTTCTTCCAAATTTTACTCCACTACGTCTCGCCTTTCTGTTCACAACCTCTACACAGAGGTGTGTCATGTATACCCATTCTAAAGAGGTGTTTTCGCAGTTAACGATATCCAGAAAGAATGCTCGTGATTAGACGAAGGTTCGCCCTAGGCATTGTCAAGTAATGTTTAGCTGTATCTCTGTCAGGATAGTTCAGTAACTCCCTGGAAAAGTTACAGTTTACTGTTTCATCCCATCGTTTTGTAAACTGCTGATGAAAGTGTCTTTTGATTAAGTCCCTCATCGCAGACCCTGTCAGACCTACGAAAGGTTCGGGTCCAAAAGGTTTGGTCCCGGCAGCCTTCCTGGCCAACAAGTCAGCGATGCGCTTGCCTTTGGAGGAGCGTGTCCTTTGGTCCAGCAGAGGGTGGCCACGGTGACATTCTAATACCAGACCCGAGGTGTAGCGTGGTCTCCTTAAGGCTAGTAGTGTCTGCCTGCAATCCATATGGATAAGAACGACTTTATCAGTGATTTACTGCTTATTTCTTTTGCAGCTATGGTTATGCCTGTGAGCTCAGTTTGGAGCACAATAGCCAACTCACCTATAACCCATTTGATGCTAAGGGTAAGAGATTTAGAATAAATTCAACAAGTTTGGAATTCGAACTTTCCAAGCGAGTAATCCCAACAAGGAATTATTTTTGTTGTACACTAAAATCGGTAGAGAATGTGAGGAAATATTAAAAATTAGCTTGTGACGTCACCGTTTTCCCCAGAATATAAATATATGTTTTTTTTTGTAAAATATTTAACTTTTAAAAACTAATTTGGATACTATATTGTATACCATTTGATAAAATTAAGACTTTACCGGGTAAAACATCACCTCCTAAAAAGGACATTAAAAATGCATTTTTCCCATTAAGCTTTGAATTTTTTACTGAAAATAGGTAGCAAAATTCAAAATCAGCTAAAAAAGCTGATACTTATATAAATATAATTTATTAAAATACATATTTTATTTTATTTATAAACTTCGTTCAAAGAAATAACGAACGGTCAATGAGCCCAGTCTCTGTAACTTGCACTTACACTAAATACATTAATAAAAACTTAATTTAACTATATGCAATAAAAACAAACTAATATTAAAGTTCCAATGTCTAAAAAGCTAAGAATATAACCAAAAACACGAAAAAATCTTTCAATTCGATGTGAATTACAAATTGTAAACAAAACAATAGGGAAAACGATTACGTCACAAATATCGAATTGACATTTAAATTTGGCGTATATGGGCTTAAATAGGATCGAGCAATCCTATACAGTGTGTCCCAGGATAGGTGATCCGTAAGGACAAACGGACAAAAAATTTACGAATTTCAAAACGGTGTTTTAAGATTATGGTCTGCATGGTCTGAAACTTAAATACACAAAGTTTCACTCAGATTGGTGTTATACAGGGCAGATTATAACTAAATTGTTAGCAATCTCTACCAGTAAAGTAACCCTAATTTGAGAGACAGAGGAAATTGTATTAGGAAAAAGTTGTTTAGCATTAAAAGCTGGGCTAAAATCTCAATTTATGGTGTTCTTATTTTAAATTCAATATTTTCGAAGAATTGTATCATTTTTCCTTAAGTAATTATTAATTTCTACCTTAAAGACCAACACAGGAGTCGTATGACATTGACATGGCATTTTTTGACATTGTTACGCGAAATTCAGCAAAGTTTGTTACAAAAACAAGTCATGGCCTTAGCATTAGAACAGAATGTGTATGTCGTCCAATGTTATGGAGTAGGAGAAAACGAATAAATCAAGTAGTACGGCTTTTTAATGTCAAATATCCACATACACATTTAGCAAAGACAACAGCCAGAAGAATTATTATAAAAATTTTAAGAACTGGAAGTGTACTTAACACAAAGAAAAAAAAAAACGTATGATGATTATGATGCCCCTACAGTAAGAGCTCTGAACTCAGTTGAAGTTAATCCAAGACGAGTATAAGCAAATCCGAGCTACAAAGAATCTTTCAAGCTAAGAAGATTAAAGCTTTTAAACCTAAAATACGTCATACGTTGGAGGAAGGAGACGAAGCCTACCTTCTTATTTTTTTTTGCTGTTAGGGGAGAAAATATCTTCAATTTTACAGAGACATTATTTTTTCTGACGAATCCACTATCACTACAAATGGGGTTGTTTCCACTTAAAATTGTAGGCATTGGGCTTCAGAAAATCCTGGTTTTCGTATCCGGTCCCATCGGCAGTACTTCAAAAATGTAAATGTATGGTGTGCTATTTCGTGGCAACATGGCATTATTGGACCATATTTTATCGATGGAAAGCTGAATCAAAAAAATATTTGGAGTTGCTAGAATGGTTTCGTAATAATTTTCTCAAAAATCTTCCCCTTGATCAAAGGACGTCAGTTTACTTTTAGCAAGATGGTTGCCCAGCGCATTCGACGCAGATTGTTACTGAATGGATGAACGAAACTTTTGGTAACAGATGAATTGGGAGGTTTGGACCTATTCATTGGCCCGCTAGGTCACCAGACCTCTTAATACTATACTTCAAGTCCAAAATTTCTGTCAATGACGCATCGCTCGCTTTTAGAGTGCCCCGGGTTGTGTGGGGTCAGGGGAATCAATTCCATTGGCGTATGCATTTTAGAAAATAAATGATAAAATTTCGTCAAAACATGAAAATATTTTTTACAAGCAAAAGTTATTTTCTCACATTTTCATCAACCTTTTAAATTAGCAACAAGCCTATATTATTTTGGTATTATTCGGATTAATGAAAAATGTATTTTTTTTTGCTTAATTTTGCACACCTCCTATTTTGAGGTCATAGAACACAAATTTGAGTTTTTTGGCGATTTTTCAACGTTTTTCCAAAAAAAATACATTTTTTACTTTAATTTTACCTTCTCTGATTTTATTTTGCCACATGAAAAAATAATAAAATTTTAGTCTTAACATAAATTAAAAAAGATGTAAAAGCAGAACGATAGAAAATCCAAGTTACACCGACTTGCCAATTCACCACCGATGTTTCAATCTCAATATTAACACACGCATTGCTTCATCAAAAATATCCACTATATAAGGAACACGAAAGCTCTGAGATCATCAGCTTGTAGAATCCAATAACTATTTCGGGTCTTTCGTGTTCCATATTTAGGATTTCCATATCGAGAATATTTTTGATCAAACATTGTGGGTCGAGCGAAGCAAGGTTCGCATACCTTATAAAAATGTCATAAAGAAAACTATTACAACCTGGTAACAGGTCAACATTTTTAGAATTTTAAGTTGAATTCGGACGTAAACGTTTTACCTACTTTTTATTGAAAATTAAGGTTTTTTCCTTACTTTTTAAGTGTTTTTTTTTTTAATATTAACATAGTATGAGTTTTTAAATATGTTTTCGTGCAAATGACAGAATTTAAAGGAATATGTCGTAAAATGAAATTAAACAATTCAATTATTATTATTTTTAAATACTATAAGAGGCAGCCAAAAAAACAGCCTCTGATTCATGTTTAACAATCGAAAAGTAAAGAGTGTGCAAAAAAATAGCGAAAAAATCGCATTTTCCAGTATCCGCATAATTACTAATATTGATTTTTTTGCATTTTAAAACTCTGAATACCCTACGCGAATTAACTTTTGTTAAAGTTGCACATATCTCTGCAGCATCCAAAGTGGTTAGTTCTGGA
The DNA here is from genome assembly GCA_019359885.1 of Listronotus oregonensis. Taxonomy (NCBI): domain Eukaryota; kingdom Metazoa; phylum Arthropoda; class Insecta; order Coleoptera; family Curculionidae; genus Listronotus; species Listronotus oregonensis. The sequence goes on from JAHBCN010018122.1 coordinate 11,534, forward strand.
TTTCGTTTCCGAATCCCATGGTAAACATTTTTAACCATTATTCGTTCTTTTAACGTTAACTGAGTTTTTTTTTGTAGGCGGATAACTAGTTAAAGGTTGGTTAATATTCATAGTTTACAGAATTAAAAGCACTTAACAACACTAAATCTTTATATACAATTATATACACTAAATAAGATAAACTATTATAAAATTGGCACAAAACAATATCTATATACTACAATTATTAGACATTTATAATATTTAGAAAATACCCTATATAGCAATTAAAATTTAAACTTACAAAATCTGTCCATAATCAATAATAACTAAATAAAATCATCGAACAGCACGAAAACCCTGTCGATACGCTTATTTTCAAGTCTCTTCAAGTTGTAAACTAAGGAATGTGTGTTGCCACTTTTATTGTCTTCCCGATAACAATGATTTCAATACATATTGGCGTGCTATTTTAAGTGCGATCGCTGGCTGGTGATTTATTCTTGCGAATTATGACAACGTGGCGATAAAACTTTTGGCCGGTTCACTGTTATTTGAGCGGAAAAGTATATCATAGGCTTAAAAATCATTTACTAGTGTTAGATTTTTATTCAGCCGCTTCGTCGGTTGGGTGGCCGGTATTAAATGAGTCACTGACAGAAATTTTGGACTTTAGGTATAGATTTCTTTTTTGGGGGCATCTTAAGAACCTGGTTTATGCCGAGCAACTTCCCAATAGTCAGGATGTCTTGAAAGAAAGAATAACGCAGGCTGCCCGGACAATAACACTAGCTCATATTTAAAATAGTTACAAGAAATTCAGAAGACTGAAAGATGCGTTGAAAACGGAGGAAGCTACGTTAAATAAATTATAATTAATACTTTAATGTACTTATTGTATGCATTGTTTGCTTAAAATTTAATTTTAAGTTATTTATTATCATCATAGGTTTTTCTTTTTTTCTTTGTGTTAAGTACACTTCCAGTTCTTAAAAATTTTGTAATAATTCTTCTGGCTGTTGTCTTTGCTAAATGTGTATGCGGATATTTCATATTAAAAAGCCGTACTACTTGATTTATTGAGATTCTAGCCTCTTATAATTCTAAACAACTTTTGCTTAATACAATTTCCTCCATCTCTCAAATTAGGGTCACTTTACTGGTAGCGATTTCTAACAATTAACCCTGTATAACACCGATCTGAGTGACACTTTGTGTATTTAAGTTTCAGACCATGCAGAAAATAATCCCAAAACACAGTACTAAAATTCGTAATTTTTTTGTCCGTTTGTCCTTACGGACCACCTATGCTGGGACACACTGTATATGAATATAATTTATCAAGGTAGATATTTTTTTATTTATAAACTTTGTTCAAAGAAATAACGAACGGTCAATAACCTCAGTCTCTGTAAGTTGCACCTACACTAAAAATACAGTAATATTAAACAGGCTAATACCAAAGTTCCAATGTCTAAAAGGCTTAAAATGTAACCACAAACACGAAAAAAGCTTCAAATGCCATGTGAATCACAAACTTTAAACAAAACAATAGGGAAAACGATTACGTCACAAATATTGAATTGACATTTAAATTTAGCGTATAGGGGCTTAAATGGGATCGAGCAATCCTGTGTACGTTTACCACCCTTAAAAATAAACCACTTAAAGAGTATTAGATAATGTCTAAACCTTTTCAAAGTATAAGACAAATTTCATATCATGTTTGTAAATTTTAATCTTCAAAGACATAAGCTGCTAGCTTAGAAACTTCTATATACCTTTATAACATCACTTTTAATAATTTGTGGGTGATACGAGACCTTTAAGCAAAACTGTGGAGGAACTTTGCTTTAGTAGTGGCTTTGTGCTTCAGTATTTGGATTAGTTAATACGGCCGACTACACTTTGTGTATACAATTTTGCATGTACTTGATGCTCATTATGAATATATATAACCGTAATAATCTTGGTGCATTAGAGTAGAAGTCTTATACATACACTGACACATACGGTGTGGTTCAATAATTGTGCAACAATTGTGAAACTTTTTTATTTGTAATTTATCAGATACATACAAAACTCAAAGTATATACATGGTTCCACATAATAGACTAACAATTTTGAGATTAAAATAAATTCTATATTAGTCTTGTCTCTCCGGTAGCGTAGTGGTCAGAGTCTCGGCTCGCCGTGCCAGCGATCCGGGTTCGTCTAAAAGGTGCTGTGAAATGCAATATTTGCATGTTTCAGTGCTTGGACAGCGTTGACGGAAATGGGGAAAAAGATGGGTTAAACATCGGAAAACTCGGCACTCACGGTACTCTGGTACTTAGGAGCATGTATGTATATGTATATGTCCAGCATATATTATATATGTATATGAAAAATCCTTCGTGAGCTAAGATAAGACAGTACGTTTTTTTCCATATTATTTTTTTTCTATGGCCTTTGGCATTTGAATCAACATATTATTAATAGAGTAGGGGCGCCTGTAACAAAACTAGGATAAAATTAATTTTCGTAAAACGTAATTTTTCTAATAAATTATCATTGGGTTTTGACACATAAATTATTGTTTAGTTTTAATTCTCATGGATTATTCAGTTCAACAACGAGTTTTTTGCGTAGAAATTTACATAAGAAGTAGGTTAGGTTAGGTTAGGTTTAAAGTGAGTGGGTATAACACCCTTCCACCGCAACCGATCGGTCTATTGTGGCTCACACCCTTTTATTTTTCTCCCACTAGGTCCAGACTTCTAATAAATTTGTTGATCCTGTTGGGAGAGAGATCTTTTACCTCCCCCGGCAACAAGGTATCATTGCCGAGGATTGCGAATCTAATTCGTGCCGCTGCTGGGCACGAACACAGTATGTGTTCTGCCGATGTATCCTCCTCTATGCACATGCGGCAATCGGCGTCTTCCCCTAGGCCGATCTTGTGCATGTGGTATTTCAATCTGCAGTGTCCCGTGTACAGTCCAACTAGAGTTTTAAGGTGTGCCTTTGATTGCTCCACTTGTTTGACGGTACATTGTTCATTTGGTGGGCTTATAAAGGCCTTAAAGTGTCTGAGACCCGAAAGTTTATGCCAATACCAAAGATTATCTCTTTGTATCCAAGCTGATATGAACTGCTTGGTCATTCTATAAGATATACCGATGACCGGTTCCGGCCCTTTGAATTTTGTCTCCGCCCCCCTTTTGGCAAGGAGGTCTGCGAATTCATTACCCTTTAGGCCGGTATGTCCAGGTATAATAATAAGGTCACCTTGTTGTTTTGGCCCAGTTTGGTCAGCGCATCCTTGCAATTCCAGACGGTTTTCGAATTGCACTGGCTGGATTCAAGAGCCTTAAGAGCTGCTTGACTATCGGACAATATTTTAACTGTCTTACGTGTGTAGTGCCGATCAACCAGCGTTCTAGCACACATCTTAATAGCAAATACCTCCGCTTGAAATGTGGTTGCGAGAGTGCCAAGGCTGAAGGAAAGCTCTGCCCTTGGCCTCTGTCCATATATTCTAGTTCAAACATCGTACATAAGAAGTAACTCAGTAGAAGAAGGAGCGTGCCTTTCGTCGTCAATTTGAAAACAACAATAGGTGTCAGGACCCAAACTGTTGGGGTTAAATTTACTCTTTAAATCTGGTTCTGTAACATCCATAAAGGAATGTATCCAATTACCAATAACCCTGTGTATACCATATATACCGGGTGAGCACCGGACACGTAACAGCTGATTAGTTTCATATTAACAATCATATTTGTCTAAAAGTGGGGGAGAGGGGTTGACTATTGTGTCAATGACGTAAAAATGGTTCTGTGCAAAATTTAAAAAAACCTTGATATCGAAGAACAATTCGTACTCCCGAAAATATTAAAAGGGTCAGAATTGGGTTTACGAGAAGTCCCACAAGGTCTGCTAATAGGCAATTTCTTATTTTGAGAATATTAAAACGAAGCCTAGATCGAATTATTTACAGGGACTTCTAAAATTTACATCAAGGAGACACCCACAATGTTTTAATGAATGACGAGGCAAATTTTTAATTGAGTGGCATGGTTAACAAACAGAATTTTAGGTATTGATTGAACCAAAATCCTCAAGAAATCATTAAAAACAATATCCTTAATCCAAAAGTTATTGTTTGGTGTGCAGTAGGATCATTTGACATCACTAGTCCATATTTTTTTGAAGATGAATATAACCGTCTTATAACAGTGACATCCAAGCGTTACATGCTAGAGACGTTTTTTATTCCTAATTTGGAAAGAAAGGAATTACTAAATTCGTTATTATTCCAGCAAGATGAAGCAACAACACATACCGCTAGAAACTCTATGAGAGTTTTGAGAGAAGTGTTTAATGGGCGACTCACTTCACGATTTGGGAATTTAAATTTAAATTGGCCCTTGAGATCCTCGGACTTACTGAACTAGACTTTTTTTGTGAGGCTATTTAAAGGCGAAGTTTTGTTAAATATGGTTATCGTCAAGTTAACAATATAGATCCAGTAAAATTTCACAAACGCGCTTGTTTTTGATTAAAATTATTTATACAAGAGTACTTTAACATTTTCGCAAAAATATTTGCATAATTTTTGATTCAAAATAACTTTTATTTTTAACAATTTTTCCTATTTTTTAAAATAAGAATACTTTTGTCCTTAATATTTTATATTTTTTTGACTTACCTTGTACATCCTTGGTCCTTTAATCAATAAAAAACTTGCCAAGAACTTTATTTAATTTAAGATATTAGATCTTTAAGAAGGGAGATATTTGTAATATTTGTAAACGCTTAAATTTTATGATTTTTTTTTAAATAAAAGAGTCATTATATATTTGTGAAAATTGGCATCTGGTTTATTAAACATTAAATAATATATATATATATATATATATATATATATATATATATATATATATATATATATATATATATATATATATATATATATATATATATATATATATATAATATATATATTAAAAATGGTTCACCCAAATATTATATATACAGGGTGATTGGTAAGTAGAGGCGAAAAATGAAGACCCGAATTAATTTTTTAATTCCAAATCGAAAACCAAGAATACTTTTTTTGCAAATTTTTCTTCGTTTCCGAGATATTGCACTATAAAGTTTTGCCAAAGAAAAAAAAATCACATTGTGGGTGTTGCTAATATTAGTTGGCGCTTTTAAACTATTACGTCATATGAAAACAAGTTTGACCGTTGTCAAAAGTTAGACGCTTGTCAATCACACGTCCAATAACAGATTGACAAGTGTCTAACTTTTGACAACGGTCAAACTTGATTTTATATGACGTAATAGTTTGAAAACGCCAACGACACCCAGAATGTGATTTAATTTTTTTTTGACAAAACTATATTAAAATATATTGGAAACGAAGATAAATTTGCAAAAAAAGTATTCTTGGTTTTTGATTCGGAATTAAAAAATTAATTTGGGTTTTTATTTTTCGCCTCTACTTACCAATCATCCTGTACATATATATATATATATATATATATATATATATATATATATATATATATATATATATATATATATATATATATATGAGAAAAAATAGATCTTTCGTTGTAGCGCATCATATATAGGGCGTTTCATTTAAAAAAAGTTGAAGTTGCTTATATTTTTCCATTTTTTTAATGCGATATTTCATTACTGATAATTTTGGAAGATAGTATGGAAAAAAAACCTATAATTTTTTAAAAAACATTTTTTTCTATCTTTAAAAATAAAGGCTCCAGGTGCCACGTAAATACAATTAAAGACCGTGTACACTAATCTTCCAGGAAGGTCGCACTGAGACTACTCAATCGGCGAGCATTGTAGCATCGGATCTAGTGATTTGAAACCAAAAACCAAATTTCTGTATGTTTATTAATGTCATAGTTTTT
>JAHBCN010018123.1:0-17529 GCA_019359885.1 Listronotus oregonensis
AGAACGACGAAAAAATTTTCATTATTTTATGAAGTTGAACAATTTATCTAAAATTTTTTCATTTATAAATACACACAAACACAAAACGTAATTCTATAATTAGAATTTTAAGTTGTTTCGGAATTTGTAGTTTGTTCTTTTTGCTTGTAAATCGATCAACTTATTTCCCATCTAAATATTGTCAGTTAATAAATAATTTTTATTTTCACCAACTTCTTGCAGTTTTAACAACATACATGTTGCAAAAGTATAATAAAATAGTTTAAAAAAAAATTCTCCAAAAAATGATTTAAGTTTCGCTGGGATGTGTTTTTTTTTCTTTTGATGGACATTTATATATTTTTAGTTTATCTTGATTGTGTAATAAGTTCCCAAATTCAATGAGTATTTTTGCACTCTATTTAAGGTTTCCCCAGTCTGTATCTTAATAAATAATATGCTCTAAACCAGGGGTCTCCAAACTTTCCAGCCTTAGGGCCATACTGATTACTCCAGTAAGTTCCGAGGGCCAAAACCATATTATCATTGTTGCCAGTGGTAAGAAGTGAAATAGTCCACTGATGAAAAAAAAAGTCCGAAAAACACAACGTTTAAAAAAGGCTGCAAATCGGACTAAAGTCCGCAAAACGGCAACACTGCATATTATTAATTTTCCTGTCATTATCTGTAATTTCTAGATTAGTCGTAGAGTACGAGCCATGAGCAGTAACGTGACACGACATCTGGTAGACACAAGCGGAAATAGGTAGTACCTTCTATCGCTAACAGATGGCGCTAATAGCACGTACAGAATAATCTCGTTGGTTCGAGAAAGTTCGGTGTCTTCCACTCACTTCTAGATGGCAGTAATTGGAATATATAAGAAGGCTAGTGGCGCAACCACAAGTCAGTTCCTATGACACTGTTGTTAAATAAAATATTGCATACCTCCTTAAAACTGTTTGTGCGTGTTTAAGTTTAAGACATTTTTTATAACAGTATTTTGATTTGAATTGTTGCTTTTGTGTGGAATTAGTAGTATGGAAAAGAAGCGAAAAATTGATAGTGAATGCAGAAAATTCAAAGATCAGTGGAACATTCAGTATTTCTAATTGAGTCCAGTAACAAGGCCTATGTTTGATTTGCAATGAAAGCACAGCCGTTCCCCAAAGAATATAACATTAAACGTCATTATGAAACAAAACATTTTCAAAATTACTCAAAATATACAGGAAGTTTGCGGACAGAAAAATTCGAAGCTATGCAGCGCGGATTGAAATCGCACAATCTTCATTTACAAAACTCAAAACTGAACAAGAGGCTGCAACTCGTCCAGCTTTCGTGTGGCTCTTGAAATTGCAAAACGTGGAAAACCATTCACCGATGGAGAAATGATCAAAGAATCATAATTGCAGTAGCCGAAGAAATGTGCCCTGAAAGATAAATTTATTAAAAACTGTCAGTATGTCAGCAAACACTGGGTCGAAGGGTAGAAAACATCGCTGAAAATATATCCTCTCAACTGTTGACAAAAATGGAATTTTGAGTGGTTTTCTTTAGCCTTGGATGAGTCAACGGATGTGTCAGATACTGCTCAGGTGTTGATTTATATTCGAGGTAGATAAAAGCTATGAAGTGCACGAAGAACTTCTTGATATGTATTATTCATGGCACAACTACTGGTACAGATTTTTTTTTAAGGGCTGAAATGGCCATTAATCAAAAGAACCTCGATGGAAAAACTTGAAATGTATTACAACGGATGGAGGCAAAAACATGAGTGGGAAAGATGGTGGTCGCTCTTGTGTAAAAGGCTGTAGAAAATGACGGTGGTTCAAAACCATTAGTCTTACATTGTATCATTCATCAACAGTCTTTGTGCGGAAAATGTTTGGATATGTCTGACGTTCTGAAACCAGTCATATCAACTGTTAATTTTATCAGATCTTTTGGGCTGAATCACCGACAAATTCCGACAATTTATTGAAGATATTGGAGAAACTGACTTACCTTATCATACTGCCGACGCTGGTTAGTTGTGGGAAAGTCCTTGGAGCGCTTTTTTGAACTTGAGGGTAATCAAATTTTTTTAATGAAAAGCATCGCCCTCTTACTGAATTAAAAACAACGCATGGCTGTGGAAGTTAGCATTCTATGTTGATTTGACAAAACATGTGAACGAACTGAATTTGGGATTGTAAGGAGAAAACCAGCATCTTCCTGATTTATACACTAATATCAAATCATTCCGGAAGAAATTGAGACTGTTTCAATCACAACTACGAAGTAAATGTTTTTCACATTTTAAAACATGTGAAATATTCAGCACACTACTGAGACTGAGTTTCCTATCGATTTTGCAATCGAAACTTTGATCTTTGAAGATAAATTTTGATACTCGTTGCTCGGACTTTGATGCCATTGCGAATCAAATTAAGATTTTTCAGAATCCTTTTGATACTGACATTGAAACCCTAGCCCCGGAACTTCAAATGGAAATGATTGATCTACAATGCAGTGATATAATTAAAATATCAAAACTCATCTTTGTTGGAATTTTATAAAGTCTTCCACTGACACAATTTGATAATTTGCATAAATTTGCTCGGTCTGTTTTCTGTTTTTGGTACTACTTATTTGTGTGGGAAAAACCCTTTTCCCAAATGAAGTACACAAAAATGTTTACAGATCGAAATTAACTGATGAGATCTTAAATCTCTTTTAAAATTGGGGACAAGTAAAATTAGTCCACAACTACAAACTATTGTCAGTGGAAAATCTCAGTTACATAAATCTCATTAGTATTTCATATGTCATCATGTTTGTTATAAGTTATGTGATTATTTAAAATGTATAAAATGTTAGTTGGATTCATTTCAATAATTTGTTAGTTACTATATACTGAAGTTAAATTTTCTGCATATTATACATGTCTTTACTCATTACAATTCTGTGTTTCTTTATCCAACTTATCACAAAAACAATAACAATAAGCCTACAAGAATGTTATGAGTTAGCGGAGTTAGCCCATGACCATATCAATGTAGATGTCATATTAATAATTATTCAACATAAAATTAGAATACTTCAGTAAACTAAATTTAATTTGCTATAAAAATTATTTGTTCTCTAAAAGGAGTTTTCAAGTATGCTAGCTCTCCGCGGGCCGGACAAAATCTGTCCGCGGGCCGGATGTGGCCCTCGGGCCGTAGTTTGGAGACCCCTGCTCTAAACAGTAGCGGCATGTTCTAGAGTGTTGGTCTTGCATATGTATTTTAAAGTTTTTACTGGAGTTACATGTTTTAAAATGAAACTTGTGTGTTTAGCAGTTAGTAGTACCTGTTAGTACCTTAAGATCTTTTTGATTTTTCACATTGTTTAAGAAATTACCAAAAAAGTCATATTAAAAATAAGATTTTTTTAACCAAAATAAAAGGTGAAAAATGTATGTACAATATAGAATAACTAGATATTAATACTTTTATTGATTCCTCCATCTAGTGGCTCTTCTTATTAAAAAAGTTTTTTTTTGTTTTCAGGAGAAGCCCTTTTACGAATGTCAAGTGTGCAAGTCATTGTATAGAAGAGGTGATTTCCTGACTTCTCATTTAATAAAATATCATAAATTCCAGTGGCCCTCTGGACATTCCCGATTTAGGTATGTTTTTATAAAATACTAGTTTTATTTACTTAAAAAATTATTAAAAAAAAACATTTTGATTAGGACACGTTATAAATTTTTTTGTCAACAAACTTGGCGACTTTAAAAAGGACTAAGAATTAGTGCTAAGTCCACATCTAGAACTCCCTTACAAACTAAACAAACTATGTTAAGTAAATTATTGACTTATAATCTTTAATGAACGGAAGTTGGGCTTTCTCAAAAAATCGCAAACAAATTTGACATTAAACCTCATTTAAATCTCAAACCACTCTATAGAGTAGTTTTACTAACTCGAGATCAGATAACAATGTATCAAATAAAGACTGCATCTACCAAACTCCCTGCGAATGTGGTGAAGTATACATTGGGGAAACAAAAAGGCCGCTAGAAATTAGAGTTAAATAACAGAAACAACATACGGAGCGAGGTGAAACATCGAGGTCGGGGGTTGCTGAACATGCATGGTCAAATGAAAGCCGCATCCAATGGTCTGGGACAAAAATCACTCATAAAGAAACCCACTAGACAACCAGAATGTATTTAGCAAACCAAGTGTTGACATCCCGGATATCAGGCTGCCGTTGTTGAACCGTGTAAAATCGGTCATTATCCGGTCAAAATAGACATTCAGTCTTGTATAAATTCCCAAGAAGCTGATAATTTACATAAACGTTAGGGATACCATTATAACAAAATTGTAAAAAGTCCCCATCAATCCCATGTGTGCAAAAAATCTTATACAAGGCTAAAGTTTGCGAAGATGAGTCTTTTGGATTTTTTGGCGAAACGGTTAGTTTTATGATAAAAATAGCTCAAACAAAAATTGTAGATCATGCAATTGTCTACAAAAATTGTTCTTACACTTTTTTCCTTAAAATTTACCACTTCTAAGAAAAAGCTATTCTAAAACTTACTAAAGTCGTCGATGAAAAAACTGCGAGACCCAAATGTAGCTTGGACTTAAAGGAGCGAGGGCGAAAAGCAGTCATAATGTTATGACGAATATTTGTACATACTAATTTTTAATGTTTCAAATTGAACCGTTTATTTTTTAAAATCTAAAGTCTGTGGCTCTGGAATATGACTATTTATATCTTTAAACATACGACCTGGTGGGGGAGGGGATAATGAGAATTATCGATGACTGCCGATTAAATATCTTCTCGTATGATTGCTGCAACAGCTTCCAGGATCTTAAATCGCTCTTTTTTTCTATTAGATTTTTTTTTTCACTCCAAGCTTGATTTAAAATATCATGATGATTGTCATTAAAACATACAAATGTTAATTGTCCCGGTTTTTCACTAATAATAACTTTATCGCCATAATTTACTTTTAATCGGAGTTTGATAGTTCTGTTATCTATATTTGAATTTTTATCAACGTTTTTTAATTCTTCCAGTGGAAACTGACAGTCATCGCTGTTTTCGATATATAGAAAAGAAAGAAACCATTATGATTTTTTAAATCAATATTGGAGTGAAAAAAAATCTAATGACAAAGAAGAGTGATTTATCCTGGAAGCTGCGGAAGCAATCATACGGGAAGATATTCAATCGGTAGTCATCGATAATTCTCATTACCCCCACCAGGTCGTATGTTTGAAGATATAAATAGTAGTATGTGCGCATCTTATAATGAAACTATGATGTAAGAGGCAGCAACAGTTTTTCATCGTCCACCTGATATCTTACCACCAGAAAGTGGCACGTTTATTCAATATATCGCAGACAATGCTGATATAAATGTGAATAATTAAACGGTAATATTATGCTTCACATACCTGGTATCATAGATATTGAATGAGAAAACGTTTTATTCTACTAGGATTTAATAAAATAGACCATTGGGTAGGCCTTCTGGGGAAACCACGTTAAAAACAAACGCGTCAAGTACACTCTCACAGGTGGCATGGAAACGTGTGCATAGTATAGGTAATAGAACTTAATAAATTTTAGAATCGTTTTTTCTCAGAAATGGTTAATTTAAGAGGAAAAGGTGTAAGAACAATTTTTGTTGACAATTACATGATCTACAATTTTTGTTTTAGCTATTTTTATCATAAAACTAATCGTTTCACTAAAAAATCCAAAAAACCCATTTTCGCGAACTTTGACCATGTACAAACTTTTTTTGCACACATTGGATCGATGACGACTTTTCAGAATTTTATTATTAAGATATCCCTTACTTGACCAGATAATCAAGCCTCGGTGAACAACGAACAGTATATAAGGTTGTAGCTTTTAGAGTAGGTTTTATTTATCATTTGAAAACCGTTGAAGATACCTAAGCGATCACTAAGCGAAACGTTGTGTACAAATTAAGACAATGAAAGTCCATGATTTTAGTGTTATTGAAACCATAACATTGTCCAACACCTTCAAAGAAAATATTATTATTATTATCACATTATTTTTTAGGTACAGGAAAGATTCCGATGGAGTGTTTCGTCTTCAAACAGTGCGGTACGAGAGTTTGGAAGTGACTGAAGAAATGATAAAGAGCGAATCTATGAAACCAACGAAAAATCCGACTGCAGTAACTTATAATGTTACATACGATACGAATGAAGCCGATGGTTATAAGCTGACTGTACTACAAGAAGAGGAAATTAAACATACCAAACAGGCAGTTACAAACCGAAAAATAATAATTAGTATTGAAGATGTGGACGAAGAAGGTAATATTATTCAGACACAAGAAATTGGTTCGAATGAAATAATTCTCATTTCTCCCGACGAAGCTTGTCAAGACAGTAAGGACGATATTAAAAGCTCAGAACAAAGTTATCGTCACGAGACGGTTTATATCGAGAAGAATAGTGATAATAACGTTACATAAATTTAAATAAAATATTTATTTCTAATAATATCTATATTATCGTCAAAAAGTTTTTTCCTTACACACCTAGCAATAAAATTTATAGGGTTTTTTTAACTTCTTAAAATTGGGATTTCGGTTACTACAGTGTACTCCGTCTATAACGTACATGGAATATAACGTACTTTCGTTTATTACATACACGTTTTATTGGTCCCGGCCAAAATACTCTTAATTTTTTACCGGGTATAGCGTACAATATATATTTTTAATTCCGGTTATACCGTCAATATTTTCACCTAAGCAGTTCATAGAATTTCCGGTTGTAAAGTACGAGTGTACGTTATTAACGGTCGGTGGTGCCCCGCGGCCGCCGGGTAATTACCGGACGGTGGTTATAACGTTCAATATTTGCGAATTTCCGGTTGCAAGGTACGAGCGTACATTATTACTGGACGGTGACTCCACGACCGCTGGGGAATTACCGGACGGTAATATGCAATGAGCTGTTAGGTTAACTGGAAAAAACATCGATTTGGCATAAGCGTGGCATCATAAACGCACATTCTAAGGTTCTTCCGAGCGATGAATGAACCTCTGTACTCAAACAATAAAATCCACCAAAACCCGGGAAAATGGTTACTACAGATACTATTTTGTCGTAAAGCGTGGCTGCCAAGTATCTTTCCGTTTCATTTACTTGGTAGTATATTATAATTAAATTTTTCTTAATTTATTCTTAAAATTACATCAAATTAAGCTCTCTTATTGTATTTTAAACTGTGAATAATATTTGTTATATTTATTTCTTTAAAGTATTACACAGAAAAGTAATGATGTCAAAATACCATTTTATTTTTGGACAGCTACTAATAAAGGCGCTAAACAACGTGACAACAGTGCATTTTTCGTAGAGGCGTACTTCGGCCACCTTCGGCCTTCGGCTTCGCTCGACAGATGACACATTTAATATTGCGTTTTAGTACGAATGTTTCTCGTTGTTTGGGTTATTTTTGTGACAATTGTATAAATTTTAGTTTTGTGTAAGTACTTTAAATAAATTAAATTGGTAAAGCAGTTGCCAAGTGTGTAAAGTAACGGATATGATTCCTGGATTATCTTTTCACAAGTAAGTACAAACTATGCTTGTACCATTCTATCGCTTATAATGAACACAAACATGTTGGGCGCAGCTCTAGATCGCGTTTATGAATGAAATGCTTTCTCTCTCTACGCTATCAGCTCATTGGTAATATGTTTTATTTTAAAAATCTATTATCCTGTATACTGACTGATTCCTAAGTTCACGGTTTTTTTTTTGAATGTACATAGAACTCATTAAAATAAACGACTTTTTTAAATAACTTTTTTCAAAATACTAAAAAATAAAGAATTTACATTCATTTAGTGTGTCAAATACAGTTGTAAGTAAGTTGACACCGGCCAGGAAGTCTTCGGGCTGTAGTGCTTGGACACGTTGAACGTGATTTTCCCGCAGTGTTATCCACACTTTTTTTCACTTAAACCGACCTGATTTGCAATGACCTGTGTACTTGGGTCTAGAATAAGCCCGCAAGGAAAACCGTCGCGCGAACATTCCCGAAGCAGCGGTATTTATTGTTTTTGGAATGTGCCATTTTCGCGATTTAACAATGATTTCAAATTAAAATTAACCCTTGCATCGTCCGGTTAAAGCAATGCGACTGATTCATAATGCTTTATTAACAAGACAAAAAACAAACGTAAAAAAGAAATAAACTATCTTTTTATGCCCAGGCCCGCACTAGACACAATTTCAAATAAATTTATGTAGCTTTCTTATTTTTGGGTTTTTGAAAAAAAATATTTAAAAAAGTTGCTTATTTTAAAGAGTTTTTTACACAGTTAAAAAAAACCTCAAATTAGGAATCACCCTGTATATTTTAAAGAAAAGCAGTAATTTGATAATAAAATGAAACATAATTTTTATATAATACAAATTATTTATTACATACCATCACAAATCCAAGCTATTAAAAAAATATAAATACAAACCCATAAAAAAAATACAAAATTGTCTTTACATAAAAAAATTTGAGCTTTCAAATGTTTTTTTAGTCTTATCAATAAAAAAGGTAATTAGAAAAAGTGGAAATATTTAACATAACTAGATACTAAACGTAGATACAAGATCATGGCAGTAGAAAATGAATTTTCCAAAAAAAATTGCGAGCGTTGATGTACGATGATAAAAAAGTTTTAAATAAATGTATATATCTTCATTATTAAAAAAAAAAACGAAATTTAAAAACCTGTTTTTAAAAATGGCAATGTTACCGGTAACATCAGAAATATTTTACCTGAAAATTCGGATCCACTATTTCTAAGCAAGTAGCTAGACAACAAGTTTCGCTTGGTTTCTGCATGTCTCAGAAGTTAGTCGCTGTGAGTTGTTGCCAGATATGTTGTTAAAAAGTTTCAAAGTAAATAAATAATAGCATCTGTGTGTAGATTTCTAATCTGATACCTATATGACAAGATTTAGCTATTTTACCACCGTACCTACAAACACTACACATAAATTCGAAAATAGTCTTGAGCGATATGCATCATTATGGTGTTAAATTGAAGAAATCCGAATATTACCACTGAAGTTCTACTATAACTTATTTTATGCATATAAACAAAAGGAATAAAGAAAATAAAAAAATCAACATTCTTTGTTATGTGTGCACTTCGTTGTGACATTAACCTGTGATTTGTTCCTTTGCTTTATAAAAAAAATACTAATTTTACAAAATATTATTTTCCTGTGATTTTAAAAAGCATGTAACTGATAATTACAAACATTTTTTATTTTTGAATTTTAAATTGTTTGCTTTTTCACAAATAAATATATAATTAAATTATGTTGAAAAAATAGTTTTTTTTTAATATCTTTTGAAATACTTCTTACGTAAAGTTTTTCTTATTGTAATTTTGCTTGCATGCATTCATAATTTTTACGATTTGAAATTTATTGCTGAAATGTTTTCTGACAATAAGGGGCCGTTCAAGTATTACGTCAGCAGATTTATCACAATTATTTACCCCCCTTCCCCATGTCAGCAAAAGTAAGCAATGCTCTTACCCCCCTCCCATGCTTACGTAAACATTGGTTTATGCATTTTCTTTTAATTTGTGGGAATTTCCGAAAATGCGTATCGTTTACAAGAACAGACAATGTTTGTGTTGTCATATGTGTAGAAAAGTAAATAACTACTGCTGACGTAATCACCATCTAGACCCCCCCCCACCCGCCATATCATCAAAAAGCTAAAACAAAGGCCCGCCCCCTCTAGTGCTTACTGAATACTTGAAGGGTCACTAAGGTTTACCAACTTACTAAAATTTGTAAACAACTGATTAAATTATTTAGTAAAATTCTTAAGTATAAAATAAATTTACAAACAAATTTGCAATTGATATTTATAAATATATTTTATTGAACGCTCAACGCTTTTGAAGAATAAGTTAATTGTATAATGTCAAACCATTTTTAGGTTGGTACCTTAAAATCACTAAAATAATCCCCAAAATAGACGGGTTGCTGCAATATACGGCTCCTGCCGTATTCTTCTTGCATGAAAGACAAACTGCAGCAATTTTTAAAAACCACGGGGTGGATCAATTTTTAGTTCAAGGTCTATATAAAGTCACGCGTCCTTTTTTGTGGTGTGCCACACGAGTATTAAAATTTGCTACTTAAATTTAATCCCCCTTAACCAAGGTGTGAATAAATTCGTTGTTTTACTTATAAAAAAAATATATAATTTTTAAAAAAATATAATTACTCTTTCATTAAAAAAAAAAAAACGTGAAAATCAAGCAAAATTAAAGCGTTTACAGGTATCTCCCCCCTCAAACGTGTTGTTCGTTCTTCTTGCCCATTAAAGTTTTTATTAGTGGTAGTGTGTTTTTATAATTGTTGTTGTTACCTTGTACATAATTATTGATTTACCGGTATTTTTTCATAATCCAATTTAACACCAAAGATCGCGAAATATCTAGTAACTCAAAACATAAAGGTTTTCTTTAAATATTTAAATTAAAAAGACTTACACAATAAGAAACATAATTGTAAAAAGATAAAAAGGCAGTAAAATGAGTATTAAAGGAGTATTTTTTTCGGCAGTGCTTTTTTTCCCTAAAATTTGTTTACTACTATTTACATCCTACTATTACTTCCTTTCCACTGCATATTATTTCTCTGTTGCATTGGCAAAGAGTTCCTACTACTGCCATAAGTACTTTCCTCCTCGAAAGCTTTATTTACATGTCCATTCTCAAATATCTCTTTCGCAGGTATACTACTGGCTACACTACTTCTGTGATTTCTGGTCAAATTATTTATGTTGTTATTCGCTGCAGTATTAAAATCGTTTTTGGCTCCTAAAGTTTGCATGTGCGATTTTCTTCTTTCAGCCATTACTGAGTTGACACGAACTTCAAGAGCTTTCATTGTTTCGCGTCGCATTGTCATTCTTCTGCTTAGAACAGGAGTACCTAAAAATATTGGACAAATTATATTAAGCTGCTTTTGTGCTTTTCTGTCAACCCGCCGTTCAGCGCGGCTTGCGTACTTCTATTGGGCTGAATAAAATAGTACACTTCAAGAGTAATATAAAACCTGTTTTGGTACCTAAAATTTAACATCAAACCATCTTTTCAAAAATGGCACCAGAACATAAAAAACCATAAACAAAATGTTTTTTTTTAAAAACCTTATCTGTGAATTTTTCGCACAGAAAAGTCAAAACAACCACTAAAGGTGTCCATTAAAAAAAAATAATGACGAGGACCCTTTTAAAGTTAAAATGCTGATCTTCTGGAAAATGATTGTTTATACGTAGGTCACACCGAAAATTCTGCAAACTAATATACTCAAGGCACCAGAGCTGTCAAAGTACTCCTACATAGTACTTCAAGTAAAAGTACCAAGCTTATGATTTTTTAAAAAGTACTTCAAGTACAAGTACTTGTTAAAATGTACTTGCTGTTCCAAGTAAATTCAAAAAATACTTGAAGTACTTTCCAAGTATTTTACTTAAACTAAAACAAAGTACTTGAAATAAAACAATGTACCGGGTGTTCCACTAAGAGAGGTAGTCGGCTATATCTCAGAAACTACTAATAGTATAACTTTCGGGAAAACATTTTTTAGATAAAAGTGACCAAGAGAAATTGCTGGAAATTATTTTCAAGTCTGTGGGATGGCCGCTAGGGGGCGTAAGGGTAACGTCAAAACATTAAAATATATATTTCTCAAAAAAAATCAAATAAAGTGTATCAATAAGTGGCACTATTTTATTCTTTAATGTTTTCTAAACAAAGAAACTTCAGGTGTAATTTTTGTCAGTTCTAAATTAAAGTGGTGGGGGAAGGTTAAAGTTTAATTTAGAAAAGTGCTAATAACTCCGGTTTGCTTTAACCGAATTTAGTAAACTTGGTCTCGTTTAGAAGAGCATTTGAAGGATTATTTTCAGGTGTATAAACTATTGCTACACTTATCTGACAAACGCCGCTAGAGGGCGTCAAGGTAAAAACTAACTTATTTTACGAAATTTTTTGAAAATTTTAAATACAATGATATATACCCTTTTACATATTTAGATTTAGAAAAAAAATCCTAACAAAACGGCAAAAACCGCAATTTAATATCTCTTTTCAAACCGAATATATTAGCAAAAATATAAATGAATCGCTTATTGCAGAAAGGGTACATGTCACAAAATGATAGTTTTGAGAAAAACAATAAAACGTGTTTAATTTAAATTTTGTTGTTTAGACATCAGGAGTAGGTATCATATCTTTAAAAAGATATCCCATTATACTGTTTGGTGTTATTTTTTGACTTATTAATAGAATATAATAGGCAAAAAAAATTAACAAAATTTGAAACATATACCCTTTCTGCAATCAACTTTCAGGATTAAGAAAAGAAATGTGTTATTTATTCAAAAATATTTATTAACGAGAGCTTACATGAAATATTAAACTTAAATGAATAAAAACAGCTAAAAAAAACTTATTCTAAAGTGGGCCATTCAAATATATCTTGCCAAAATGCAGTAGTGCTTTCGTGATCATCGACGTACGCCGCAGATTTTTTTATGTGGTCCATTTTATCGGATTTAATGGGGACTTTTCCAGACGGATTGGCTAATTTTTCAGGAGGCTTTAAATTCACAGCTAGTTTTAAACAAAATGTGTGTTCTTCCAAATTGTTAATAAACTCTCTCGCAACAACGGTCCCTGCTTGCCTACCGTAAGAAAAGTGATGGAACGTGCTTATGTTAAAATGTAACTTTTTGTCTCTTGGTATCCCTCTCTGCGACGTTTCGATTGAAATAGCTGTTTTTTTATATAGCTTTAGCCACCATTCTTTAAAATTAATAATATCTTCCATTTACAACATGTACCTTTATGTTCTGTTTTGAGGAACACGAGACTAAAATTTCGATATATTGATAAAGAGTATAAACTCTATCAACTTTTTTTAATGCCCTTTTGACCAAACCAAAATCCCTATCGCATGGTAAAAATGAATGGCCTCTTATAGGAAAGTATTGTTCGATTTTATTAAATCTACCAGAATCTGATAAGTAGAGACACATTCTTATCATTGTATTATTTTGTTTTGGCCCGAACAGTTATCACTAAAAATGTGAAGTTCGGTCACATTTTAGGTACGTATTTCTCAATGTATTTCGCAAGAAATGAGCAAACTTCATTGGGCCCCTTTCTAGCAATGCCTTCATGATATATAAAGTATACTACTTCATTACTTTTCATGTTATGAACACAAAATACGCTAACTGTCAATTGCCTTAAATAAAACAGGTCTTGAGTCGGAACTTTAGGTAGTTGCAAGTTCTGCATATAGTCAAATGACAGAGCTAATACGTTGTCATTGTTTTTAGATTTCTTTGTTGACTCTTGCAAAGCAATGTAGAATTTTTAGCACGCCTCTTATGTATAAGCATTTCAGCGGTGGCAACTCGTTTCGCATTGTCATTTAACTGTTTACTTCTAATTTTTAGAGATAATCTCTCACATTCTAAGCATACATCAACTTGCTGTCGACCAAACTTTAAATTGAAGTTTTCTCTGAAGACCTTACTGTAATAGTCGTACTTAATTTTTGTATTCGGATATTTTTGCAAGAACATTGAGTACATCGTCTTTACGGTTAAATTGGAATCGAGATAATGATATTCCCTAGCTGAGTAATGGAAGACTTTACTGGGTACGAAGAAATATGTTCATTAATCCTTATTTTTTCCTCGACGGCTAAAGCATTTCCACTAACTTGTTGACCGCGTTTATCTTTGGGTTGTACCTGCTCTTAGCAACACCTGTGACGTTGCACTCTTTTATTACTGATGTCATGGAGACTTAAGAATGCTTTTTACATATTTTTTTCGTACACCATCCGCAACAACTATATTATATGTAAATGAGGAATTACGTACATTACCATCGGCATCGGCAACAGGGGATTGTCGAGGGCGACGATGTTTTAATGGGTTCTAGATTCATTAATCCTTGCAAGTAGATGTCCTGTTCATCTTTGGACTCTAAACCGTACAATTTGTGAATGATGCTGTCTTTTCTTCAGCTGTTAGTTTGTGAAACATTTTAGCCTGCAGGTACACGGAGCTCCAATCCTCCTGCCTTGCACCACATCACCTTTATAGTTCGTGTAACGTTTGCCTTTAATGCTAAAAATATGATAGTTTATTACAAAAACTAACAAACCAATATTATTAAGTAAATGGAACTTACCGACTTCTTTTATAAGATTTCGTTTGATTTATCTGCGTTTATTATACCCCGTTTTCTTTTATTAGTTTCAACAGGTTCCATTGCGTCCATTGTCGATTAAACAAAACGGAATAATAATAAGGTAAACCAACAAACAGCTGCTGTTTTTAAAAATGGCACACTGCGCATCGCGCCACTCATGTATTGTAGAAACGATACAAGTCGCTGACTTGTATCCTTTCTGCAATAAATGAAAATTTCACATTTAATTTTAAACAGTAGCAACTATTCTTACATGTACCGTTTCTGTGCTAAACGGTAGAAATACGTTTAAATAACTCATTTTCAACAAAAACTTAATATGACCGGAAATGTGACTTGTACCCTTTCTGCAATAGGCGATTCAAATACGACATAGAGACTTATCGCACGGACACGATGTTTTCTACTATGCCGATTATTTAGGTAAAAATAAAATAAAAGTAAATAAAAGTACTGGAAGTAAAAGTAGTTTTACTTGACTAGCATTTTTTTTAATAACATCAAGTTAAATGTATTAGCGCAAAAGAAAATGTATACTTTGATAATTTAACGATTTACCTTACCTGTAAAGTCTGTTATTGTGATGCATGTATTGAGATTTTTAGCAAAGTTTTTTTTTTTTAATTTAAAAAGTTCGGGTTTAGAGGTCCAATATAATTTTTTAATTCGATCCGAAAGCATTTTTATTTTATATTTTGAAAACTTATGTGCTCCCAAAACTAGTGATTAACCCAATATTTTCTGCAGTTTTACCCTTTTAATAAATCATAATTTTTCTTCTTTCTCTAACAACAACCGTATGTTAAACTAATGCATGCACCCTAAAGTCACAAACCTTTAAGTATTATAAGTATTAATTAAAAAAAGTTAGTCTCGTATTAAAAAAAATAATAAAGCTGGTAGAGGAGCTTAAAGAGAGGAAAGTGGCGAGATAATGATTGGGAAATAAAATTTTTAATACAGGTACCTTTAAATGAAGTTAAAAACTAAAAATATTTTCCAAAATGTTTAAACTAGTATTTATACAAAATTTAAAAAAAGGTAATTTAAAAATAATTCTTGATGCCGTTAACAACTGAATTGAGAGCTATAATGTATCAGAGTCAGCAAATTTCGGGCGATCTTATTGTTTTATCCTGTTTGCGCGATTATCTATCGTAAATAAATTGGCGTAATTGATTAATTTCTTTTTACTTCAAGTACATCGTAATACTTTAAGTACTTAGAAAAATACTTCAAGTAATTTACTTGGTCAAATCGAGTAAAATTCAAGTATTCTGATATAATTAATACTTCAAGTACAGAAAAGTACTTGAAGTAAAATTTTACTTCAAGTACTTCAAGTTTTGACAGCTCTGCAAGGCACCTATGACACGAAGTAGGAGGAAAACAAAATCTACATTCTTTGTCTTGACATAAGCATGTCGATTTTTAGAATTTGTCTGTTAGCGGTAAAATGTATCTTACACGCAAAAATTTTCGCGCTTTGATTTATTATGATTTTACAAATGGTCTGTGCCACCGTAAGACTTCGGGCGGCTTTTGGTGATGAAGCCCTGAGTTCGAGGAGTGTGGACAACTGGTTTAATGAATTTAAGTTTGAACGTTTAAGTCACGAATTGCGTGAGGGGCGGGCGGCCAATTTCTGCTGTCACTGAAGAAAACATAGCTACTGTTCGACAAATGATAGAAAAAGACACTCATGTAACATATCAGATTATTCGGGGTACTTTGGGGCTTGGAATAACTGCAATCGAAAAGATCTTACACCATCATCTTGAAGTTAGAAAAGTTTGTTGTCGTTGAGTTCCCCATAATTTAACCGAAGCTCTAAAAGCACATTGCGTTAAATAGTGTACATAAATTCTAATAAAATACGACAGTGGTATATCACATGCGGTCTACGACATCATCACTGGTGACGAAACATGGATTTATGCCTTTGAGCGTGAATCAAAACGCCAGTCAACTTAACTGACCCCAATCCAGTTAGAGTTAGACAGTCCCGCAGTATTGGAAAAAAATGATGATGCGTGTTTTTTTTTTACAAAAAAGGGGCCAATTATAACGGTTTTATTAAAAGATCAATGGACAGTTAATGCTTCGTCCCAAACGGCTCTGCATCAAATCGAATTTAAGAGCAGTCGAAGGTTATATTATTGGAACAATTGGAACATCAACCTTGCAGCCCCGATTTATCACCATGTGACTTTTTTTGTTTCCGAAACTGAACGCTTATAAAATGCGTGGTCAGCGTTTTTTAAATCCAAATGAAGCTGTTTCTGCGTTTCGGAAGTGACCCAGGAACAATGGCATTCATGTTTTACTGATAGGTTTTATCGAATGAATTAATGTGTTGAGTTAAAAGAAAAGTATTTTGAAAAACAGTAAAGCAAATTTTCCTCACAAATAAGTTGTAATTTTTATAGTTTGCAGAATTTTCGGTGCTACCTACGTAATAAGTTTTTCAAACGGGCTAAATGCGGACGCTCTCCGACGAGAATTTTTTTTTCAAATCGCAGTTTAAATATTTAATTAGAATTAGCGAATTAACTGTAATTTTCCGATTTGAAATTAGTAAACGGATTTTTGAACTTCAAATCTTTTTCTACAACTTATATAACATCTGATTGTGTAGTTTTTTTACCTCCATCGGGGTTTGCGTTAAGTTTAGCAAATCTCTTCTTAAAAGCAACATCCAATGTTCCAATTTGCCGTTTTTTCTGTGCCGCTTTTTGTATATTATGAATTGTTTTTCTACGGCCTATTCTGTCTGGTCCAGATCCCGAGTCATTGTCGTAATCGGCATCATCAATTCCTTGGAGTTTTTGAAGTTGTTTTACTATTTCCACAGCTTGCTTATCTAATAGTGCATTGGGAGACATTTCTTCTTTCTAAAAATTATGGTTTAATAGATGTTTAACGAACAAGGGTATTATTAAGGCAATTAATATCACTGACCGACACAATTTTTGTAGCACAGTTTAGCCTATTATTACCTTTCTAATAATAAAAAAAATATCCATAAAGCCCTAATACGTCCAGTTTTCAATGGGCCCATTAGACCCTTTTAAATTGGCGGGTATTAAATTTTATGAGGGGTCATTTAAAAGGAGTGCGAAATAAAACCTAAAATAGGTTGTTTATAACATTAAGCTTATTCTCTTATTTGGTCTTCTTTCGAGTTTCGAATTGACTAATTCTGTGCAGTAAAGAAAGTATTTTTAACGGCGAAA
>JAHBCN010018124.1:0-17521 GCA_019359885.1 Listronotus oregonensis
ATACAGACTTGTAGAAGAGACAATACTAGTGGAAAGATTCGTATAAAAGGGTGGGAGATTGGACACAAAAGCCCAGGAAGCCGCATCACAGTAATAACTTAAGAGGCTCTAGGGAAAAAAATAACAAGCTTTTTTTTCTTGCCCACAGAGATGTTGCAAACTTGTCCCTCTTTTATGAGTATTTTTACGTCTTCTGATCTGAAAATTAACCAGTATGATTTCTTTCTTTATTCTCAATCTGGAAAAGCCGAAATTTCCCTACTTTACCAACTTCTTTACCTTTAGTCATCACCTCTGGAGCATGCTGCTTGCAAAGTTTTTTTTTCCTTTACTTTTTTAATTTCAATAAATTGCCCTCACTTTGCTTAAGACACCCATGCTATGTTAGTAACCAGTCTTAGGCTTTAAAGACTCTATTGTTTTTTTTTTTTGATTTATGTTTAAACGCCTAAAAATCCTCCTCTATCGCCAGACCTGTACTTAACCCACTGTTTGTTTTGTTGTAAATTAAAAATTTTATAATATTTTATTAAATAATTTTCACAAGTTATATTTTTTATTGCAAATCAATAATAAAAAAACCCATTAAAAAATTAAATTTCCAATAGACCCAAAAGTAGTCAAAAGGATTGGAATTTGTATTTTATCTTTATTTTATTTATCTATTAATAAACTTTGTAGCCGTTGAATAGCTCTTTTGTAAAGATCTTTTTGGCTGTATGGCCTATTGCCAAAAAAAACAAAAAAAGTAATTTTTTAAATCTTTCATTAACAGGTATCTTTTTAGATTTATAGACTGACCATAAGGTGGTAAGCTACATTTAGAGGTATATAAATAATAATATGGAACATAATAACGTAAAGGTAAAACAGAAAGTAACTTTGGGCAAAAAAAAAAACTAATACTGGATTACGGCGCCAAAAATGTCGTATTCAATACCTCCAAAACACACACAACTTTGCTTTTGAACTTTGCGTAGAATGTGTCAATCTAAAATTGACACCGAGAATCATTTAGAGTAGCTTTACTAGCGGAGAAAAATGTACACCTGCATACTAAACCATAAAAAAATTACGATTTTCTGCCAATGAGCGACCAAGTTCTACAGAACAATGAGTTATTTAACCTTTTGGCGCATTTTAAACATAAACAACGGCATAAACACATTATATCCCAAGCCTCAACAGCTTCAAAAAATTTGTCTTTCTAAAAGTATTTATTTCCTTATCTGTATAGTCTTTGTATTCCAAATCAGCCCCTTTTAGAATATTGTTCTCACGTCTGGAATATGACAATGCAGCATACCTTCCTTTCCTGTCCGGAATGGGCAAGAAATTTTCACTATTTTATATGTAGTTTTGGCTTTTTTCCAAAAGATAACCATTTTAAAACCCCATCCACAGATCCTAAAAGAGCAACACCTAGTGTCACTTTTATACATCCCTTTACAGTCCAACTTGAGACGCCCCGAACATTCCATCTTGTTCGTTCCTTTATCCTTAGACTGTCCAGACTAAGGAACCTACTGCTGTTTTTTATTCTCTATCCTTACTACACCCAACACACCCACGTTGTTTTTAACTCATGCCTTCAGCCTTTGTGAACAGTCCAAGAAAAAAAAAAAATAATTTTGATGCCTAGAAACAGTTTATAAAAATAAAAAAATATTTTGCTTTACATTTTATAGAACATAGCAACATCATCAATGACAATTACGAAATCCTATATTTGCTAATGAGGGTAAAAAATTTTTTTTTATTCTTGGAAATAAATAAACCCAGAACACACAGTATATTTTTAAGATCCATATTTTTTTTTAACTTAACTCTGAAATCTCTAAATTAAAACTTTAAGGTGTGGTTCCTTCCACGCGGCCGTCGCAAACGACTAACGCAATGCGATAACCTGGGCCGCCGTTTAATGGGTGGTTTCTTAGAACCGCGGCTCAAACGGCGAAACAAAATTATTAGCGTAAAAGGAATAATCTTTGGTAAAGTGGATGGATTATCTAGCAAATATTTATTGTTAGAAGAAAAAAAATGACGAAATACATTACAATTAGCCAACCTGAAAAAGCAATGCCCCTATATATTCAATATTTTAGCAAAGACCGATGAGGGTTGTTATACTACATTAATAATTGACATCAGCAACAGGATAAGAAAAATTTAAAAATATTTTGGACTGAATAAAGCACGTTTAGTTTATTTTGACCTAATAAAAGACGAATATAAAGTCCACCCATACAACAGAGTTGAATATCTAATAACCCCAGAGGTTACCATTGTATTAAGGTAAATCTGTACAGGGTGTCCCAAATTATCAGTCTTATCATTAGGATCTGGAAACTTGAAGAGATACGAGGTGGTAAATGGGCAAAGTTGCACAATTTGATGCTAATCAAAATGCCTCCTTAAACTTTAAAAATTTCGAATACATAATTTTGGAAAAAAACCCATTATTTGCTATTTGTTTTTTTTTTTATGCTTTATTTAAATGGATGTAAAAAAAACTTTTACATTTCCATTGCTACTTTTCTGTTCACAAGATAGTGTTATTAGATTTATACACCGACGTTTCGTCTTTGAGCTGCCATCATCATTGTTTTTTTAAATACGGCCTGGATTTTTTTATTATGTATTTTAGGAGCATTAAGTTCCCAAAACAATAATGTATTCACTTATTCAAAATTTATTTAATGGCAATTTTCATAAGAAACCATATGTTAAGAGAGTAGACAATATATTTTTGGCAGGATCTTGGGGAAAAAATTAAACTGATTTTTCGAATAAGTAGATACATAATTGGATTTGGGATCTTAAAATACGTAATAAAAAATCCAGTACCTTATTTAAAAAATAAAGTTTTAATTTTCAACAATTAAAAAAAACACCAGACATTCCACACAAAACAACACAAACAAAATATCAAACGCACACACGACTGCGGCTACACTGCTTCTTCAGCAGTCCAATCGCATCAATCGCAGTCGTTGACAGCGGACGCATACGACGGCCGCTTGGAACAAACCAGGCACATTTAAAAACATGAGTAGGAGTGCTTTGCGGCTAACGTAGTGCGTTAGCCGCATGCGGCGGCCGCGTGGAAGGAAACATACCTTTAGAGATTTTAGAGTTCCATCAAGAAATTATTAAATCGGTTAAATTTTTAAAGTAACTTTCATTAAAGTAGGAATAAAATTAATTCCTATTTTAAACACTTCTGGTTAACGATTATCAGAATAAAAAACTCGGTTTATCTAACATTATAAAAACTTATAATAAATTACCCTTTTACAAAACACATTAAACTTTACCCCGTTAGATTATAACTAAAACAAAATTAATATGCAGTAAGTCGATTATAAAAGCATCAACCGAATTAACTGTGAAGTTTTTCTCTTTAATAAAGTGCCTTAATTTAAGTTATAAATTTGCATTTTTTAAAATACTTTGGAAATAATTTTAAAAGAGAATACAATCGGATTTTGTTTTTAAATATTAAATTTAAATAAAATTCGAACTTGGTTTTGGTTAGTTTTGGTTTTTGCTTCTAACAGCCTCGCTCGCTAAAAAAAAACAACTGTTACCTGTCAAAATTGACATTTTTCTTTAAATATGTACCAAAAATTGTATAGTCCAATAAATGAAGGGACAAAGCTGTAAATAAGTCTGTACAGTTTTCCCTTGTAGCGCAATTCCTAGGTCTTTGAAAATGCTTTCGAGCGAAAAAAGTTTATCAACATTAACAGGTGGGAAAGGGCTGAAAATGGCCCCTCAAGGCCCCAAAAATGGGTTTTCCGCTAATATCTGCCAAAATATGCAAATTGGAGAATTTTTGTTTTAACAAAATTGGATTTGCCTTGTAATCTACAAAAATGATCCTTATAATTTTTTTCGACAAATCGATAGTTTTCGAGATAACGGGATCCAAAAGTCCTCTCATTTCAGTTGCCGCTCTACCGCTAGAATGCCCCTATCTTTATGGATTCACTTATAAGCGGGCGGACGAATTGTTCCATTACTCGGGCAAAAATGTACATTTTTTAATCATTTAAGGTTCATCGGAAAGGAAAAACCCGTACCTATCAATGCACATGAGTTTGGGTCTATTCTGATTTTTCTAGAATATTAAAAAAAGCGATCAAAGTATTTTTTTCATAATATTTTGAGAGTATCTCAATAATTTATTGATATTTTTTGAATAAATAGTTTGTTATTAACATGTATTTTTTATCATGAGACCTTAGCAAGTGTTCAATGATCCCAGAAAATTCCCTTCACAATCTTTCTTGCATTTTGATAAAAAATTGTTTTGTCCATCTGCATTTTTTAGTAAGAAACTACTACTATCACATCTATAGTGTGGATTGTTATAAATTTTTTGACGGCCGTTTTTGTGAAAAATATTGGTGTTGCGAAAAAAAGGTTAGAACCATTTTTGTAGATTTTGAGGTGATCTTTATTTTTTGCTAAACAAAAATTTTCTAATTTGCATATTTCGGCAGATATTCGCGGATAACTCATTTTTGCAACTTTGGGGGGCCATTTTCAGCCGTGTTCCCACGTTGGAATCGTAATAAACTTTTTCTCGCTCGAAAGCATCCGCGAAGACCTAAGAATTGCAGTGGCCGCTTTACAGGGACGGCAGGGTCGGCAGTGCCGATCCATTGCTCCTTAGTGTTCAATGAGTAAATAATTAATTAAAATCAAAACATTCAACCAAAAATCTCAATCTTTTTTTCAGAACAACTACCTTATTTACTAAAAACCATTTTTTTTGTATTATTTATTGTCCGCCTATACCGATTTCTTTTAAATGCCTCGCGTAGTTTAAAACTCCTGCGATTAGTTCTATTCCACTTCTACTTTTCGAATAGCATTGGTATTCCCTGGTCCGGCTTGCCGTACGGTTTCATTGGTAAATCACAGAGAAAGCTGCGAATAAGATAGGCAACCAAACATACATTTGATTTGTTTTGTTCATGTATTTAGCCACATTCGGCAAATATAGTTATGCCAATGAAAATAAAGTGAGGTTAGGTTTAGGTTCTCATTAAACTTGAAGAAACCCGCTTCGATTTTTATTGATATTTTTAGTATTACCGGGGTGCGTGTTGATCGATATTTTAGTGTTTTTTTGGGGCTTTTTTAAAATAAACGAGCTGTAATATCGTAAAAAAAAGTTGTAAGTAATTCCGTAAGAAAGTGTATTTCATAATTATATTATTTTTTTTCTCACAGGTGTCAGGTAACCTTTAAAATTTTTTTTAAATTTCCCAAAAAATGGGAGGGAGCTCTCTAACGGAAAACGAACAGGGGGATGTAACCACTATAACAAGTGACATTGTTTATCGCATTTTAAATTTAAAGTGGACTTTCATCTTTTTCATTCGACAAGCAAGTTAAAATAATAAATAATGGGCGTCCGACACCCCAAAATGTCAAACTTAATTAATACATAAAGGAAGTAACAGCTTTTCAGAAAATTGGTATCTAAAAAATATGCCTGGCTTGGGAAGTGAAACAAAAAAAAAAATTGTTTTGTTGGCCATGCCTGTTATTTTCCCAACCCGGAACGAAAAAAAACAAAATCCGTGGTGTGAAGTAGGCTCGACAACTTGAAAATTTTTTTTTTTCGAAATTTAAAGGTCATATTTACAGTCAACTTAAAATGAATCTCTTTGGTAAACAAAACATTTTCTTGTTAGTAAACAACGGGCTCGTTAGAAAATATTAAAATAACAACTTGTTAAAAAAAATCACTCTTGTTTCATCGATTAATAGATATCGTAATTTTTGGCTTGTCAATAACAGCATTTAAGGCCACGATGAATCTGAGCAGTCATTAAATCAGGGTAATTATAGGGAATTAATTAAAATGTTTAATAAATATGACCAGAGTTTTGTGAACTTTTTCATTAGATCCAAAACTTTTTGCTGTGTGTCCAAAACCATCAAAATGAGTTGATAGAAGTATAAGTTGCCTTTTATAGAACCCCTAGAAGGAAATTAATAAAGCGATTTGTTTTTCGATTGAAATTGATGAAACCACGGATATTTCAGCCCTCACAGTTATCTATTGTTATAAGATATGCATAAGATGGCAAGGCTTTTGAAAGACTTTTAGGATTTACGGATGTAAGTAGGAGCCATAAAGCTGAATATATTTTAATGTTGTTCAGGAGAAATTAAATCAATTTAATCTCCTAACAAATTATGGTCAGACTTATGACGGGGCGGCAGTCATGGCAGGCGAATTGAATGGTTTACAAGCAGAAATTAAAATATTGCCCCTCAGGCTTTATTTACATTGTCATGCACATAGAATGAATTTAGTATTGCAAGATACTTGCAAAAGTATAAAGGAATTTTGATTTTTTGCCAATTTAAGCGGTTTTGTATCATTTTTTCGGTGTCTTCAAAACGTACTAATGTTCTGAATAGAATATGAAAAAAATGCCTAAAGTAAGTCAAACGCGGTGGAACTTTCATTCACGCCTTGTAAATACTGTCTGGATACGTAGCTCACTTTTAGAAGTTTTTGATGAAATAATTGACGGAGAAGAGTTCGTAAATGACAATATTTCTATACAGAAGCATGGTTTAAAAAAAGTTTATTAAATAATTTTGATTTTAACTTTCTTTTTAAACATTTTTAAAAAAAGATATTTACACAAACAAACGTTATATTTGATATTATTCAGAATACAACAACTGTATTGTCTATTCAAGTAATAGAATTAAAAAACTTCTTTAGAATCAAAAAAGATTTTCGTAAAAGAAGACCGGCTTTTCAGTTTATTCGAAGCGATATTTTAGAACAGAAAAAACAAAACCCCTCCAAAAAAGACAAAAACTTAATGAACCTAAAGGGAAACATTTATCAAAGATTGTATTTAAATTATTGACACCATCTAATAAAAATTGAAACACCTTTGAATTTTTGAACACAAATTTTTTTTTGACATATTTAAAAAAAACGGTTTTAAAAGTTTTCCCAAAGTTTCCTAAGTATTTATTGGACAGTTTTTTAAAAGTTTATCCATCTTTTTTAATTAAGCAAAAGTTAGAGAAACGAACTAAAAGTATTATATGAAAGATCCGTTAATTTTTGGAGAATGGAATAAGCTTTTGGATATATATTTTTTTATTTACATCAATTCATTGCATAATACCGTGCCTGAAATTTACAAATTGTTGTCATTGTTATTATCACTGTCAGCAACCTCCGCTTCAAATGAGCGAGACTTTTCCTGTCTGAAACGTATTAAAAATTATGCCCGTAATACAATAAATCAGGAACGAATGTCAAGTCTGTCACATATGTCAATAGAAAAAAGACTTCTCAAAGAACTACAAAGCACTTCGAAATTTTATGATAATGTAATTCACCATTTTGCAACATCTAAAACTCGCCGCACCCAATTAATTTACAAGGATGTTTAAATAAATCATCAATTGCATAAATTGTTTTTCTATTTAAAATCAGTTAACTACTCAGTTACTAGGTAGAATTCCCTCTAGATAATTTTCACTAGGATTGGTAGTTTAGTTAGTAAGTAATTATTTAAAATAAAATATTAAAAACCACAAAAAAATTAAAAAACTCAAAAAATCAAAAAAAAAAAAAAATAAAATAAAATAAAAAACATTAAAAAAACAAACAAAAATTAAAACTATTAAAAATCCCATAATGAGCTACATAACGGAATATTTTTTATTTTATTGTTAGGTTTTCTGAGAAAAAAAAATTAGTCATGCATCTGCCGACCCGGGCTGCGAACCCACGAGCCGCCACTTAAGAATTGCGCTACAAATAAAAACTGTACAGATTTATTTACAGCTTTGGGTACTCTCAGGTCTTCAGTTACTGGACTAGTATAATTTGGGAATATTTAAAAAATATTTACGTCATAAGTCCAGAAAATAAACTTTTACAGTATAAGTGAGATGTTTACGGATGAGGCGATAAAGGAGCAGAGTCTGGAATTTCAACGAATACTGCAAAGGTTTTCGGACGAATAATGTACAATATTTTATTTCATACTGTACTGTCTAAATTTCTGTTTTGAAATAATAACGTATTTGTAATCAGCTTCGTATATCAACAAAATAATTAATTGTCTGCTTTGAAATCGGGTTTTAAGTTTTTTGTTTAATGGTGGAAACATTGTCAGTACTGACATAAAATTTGAATTTGATGAAAAGATTGCGCTGATATATCCAGAAAACGCGACTGTCCTGTTTTTAATTATGTTAAGGTGAAAAGTAAAGTCAGTTTAAAATTAGTGTTACATTACAACCATTTTTGGTAAAATTAACGAAATGAAAGAAGACGGTGAAAATTTGATTCCTGATAAAATTTTGCAAAAATCTAATGAGGCTACAGGGCAGCTAGAACCAAAAAAATCGGCAGAACGGTAAGAGAAAGAATTTTTATCCTTTTCTTAATGAAAATGTGGGAATAAAGTAGATTTCGTAAACGAAGACGTTATTATGGGTTATCTTTATGACCTTGTTGGTAAATATGCACGAATTTAAATGAAAATTTCACACCAATATTTTTCGACCAATGAAATACAAGCATTTCTCAACGTTGCCATGGTATTAGTTGCGACGTATTTTTTCGGAAATTTTCTTTTCCTGGGGTACCCTTGAGAGTATTATAATGGAAATTTTTTGACATAAGAAAAAGTGACAATTGACAATACACTACTTTATAAAACGTACTGTGTTAAGCTTATTTATATTATATTATTTGAAAAAAAAACTTGGAAGTAAAGAAAGTTAAACAATAAGCATATTATAATATATTTACTTTCTAGAGACAAACGATTTCGCAACAATTTCTAAAGGAACCTTTAATTATTTTTCTACTTCCTCCTTTTTCCTACTTATATTACATACGAATCTGGTGTTTCTATGTAACTAAAATTGGTTAAAAAAAGTTTGAACCATCCATAACGCCTAGGTTTTATAGGGCATAGGTAGACTTATTGCTGAAATAAAATTTTCTACCAGTTTTAGTAAAGTGAACTTAATATTCGAAAGTAATATAAGATATATTACATCCGAAACTGATGCTTCTATGTAACTAAAATTGGTAGAAAAAAAATTTGAACCGTCCTTAAAGCTTAAATGTTATAAAGTATACGTACACCTTGATAGACTTATTGCTGAAATAAAATGTTCTATCGGTTTTAGTAAACTTAGTATTCGAAAGTAATATAAGATATATTACATCCATCCAAACTGATGCTTCTATGTAACTAAAATTGGTAGATTTTTTTTTATTGCTTTTCTATCGACTTTTTTATATAAACGTCAATAATTATTGGTGTAAAATTTTCTTACCAAATACCATTCGAAATCAAATTATGCCAGGAAATTCCTTATCGCTCACGAATATTGAAAATTATAATTTTCTCAATCGTGAGCTCATAAAAATTTCCGGTAATATTTTGACTTCTAATGGTATTACTAGTGAAAATTTAGTAGTTGCCCATCATGGGTTATTGATGGGCAGACGTGACCATCGGTGGATAATAATTTTTTTAATCTCCGCGTGTTCGAGCTCAATCGTAAATGAAAAAATCACGCTAGATGTAAATTTTTCAAGGTGTCCATGGTCCATGGGCAGAAGTATGCATGTGGGTACCAAAATAGAATCAGGTGATCAGCGACCTCAACACTCCTTGCCACCCAAAGGTAATGCTGATCCGATAATTATTTTTTAAGTTGCATTGTAAATGGTAAAATTATCTTGTTTGGCTTTAAGAGCTTATAACTTTTCTTAACGGGCATAACGGGCCTGGATATTTCTTGTTCGGCATGATTTAATCTATCTAATCCTAGATTTTTACAACATTTGACAGTAGACAAGATTTTAAAGTAAATGGTGCGGGGTCCTTTGTGAAAAAATCGGCATTTCTGGGAACTACAAAGCCTGACATTCAGACTTTCTACCGACAAAGCCCGGGAAACCTCACGTTGCTATATCGCAGCGTGTGTCTGGAAAGGGGAGAGCTGGTATATTGACTACCATCAAAGCCCCCAACCGCTGTGTTCACACATCGTCGTTGTGGTTGGGCTCAGTAGGATCTTTTGGAACATGCGCTAGAGTTGCACAAGGCTTAACTCAAGGTGTTAGCATACCGTGCTGATGAGTGAATGACATCCTGTGCCTCAAACAGGTGTCTCCAACGGTGCCTCTGAGATACAGGGCGACCTCTTGGAGTATCTAGCCTTACTGCTGTAATGCGGGGCTCTGCCGTGGTGGACTATTACTTCCCTAGCTCCAAACAGAAAGCGGACAGAACCGCTTTTATAGGAAAAAAGTGACAAGGGTGCGCTTGACCGAAACGGATAAATCCGTTTCGAGAGATCACCCAAGGTCTTTTTATAGGAAAAAGGGTTCCCTGGCTTTAAACTGAAAGCGGATAGGACCGTTTTCATAGGATAAGGCCGGAGATGCGGCCTCAGAAAGAACATCTGGTTCCGTAACAAGGACCTGGTAGCTACCCACGTCTCTAGACCGGATGATGGATCTAATCGTCTGCTCGTACTCTCCAGGAGACAGGGACACCAGAACACATCAGAACACATTGTGCTCGTGTCCGGTAGCGACACAAGTAAGAGGAGATGTAAGAACTCTCTTCCAATCTGGTATTCGGATTCATTAGAAGTTCGATCCTATTGGGAGAAATGTAAAAAGGTGTGAGCCACAATAGACCGAGCGGTCGCGGTGGAGGGCGTAAAAAGTCCACTCACTTTAAACCTACCTACCTACCATCAAACCATAAACATAGCAGTTTAGTTTAATTCAACACCAGAAATCATAGCAAAAATACAGAATGTGGTTTAAAAAAATCATTGATTACCCGAAAGAAATTTATTAGCGATCCTAGGGATTTCATTAGACAGTGTAAGCAATATTTTGGCTGAAGTTTTTGATTTCCGAAAGCTGTTCACCCGATAAATTCCTCATTCGCTGACAATGAAACCACATTTAAATCCATAATCAAGCATAACACCCTATTCCCATGATTAAAATTTGCAAATTAAAAAGTTTAAAAATAACCGGAGGAAGTTTAACAAAAAGTTATTAGGGGGCAATAAGAAACACTAAACAATGCTCGAGGGCAGTAAAGTTAGCTCCAAACTTGCAAATTTTCAACTTTTAGTGTTTGAAATATTCCCAAGAAACTGGATATCAAACTTTGTTGCATGATGGGTGTCTAAGTTCAGTGGCGCAGCTATTACGTAATCATTAAAGGACAAATTTATTAAATAAAAGTTTATAGAATTTAAAAAAAAACTATACTTTTTTAACGTTTTTTGCTTCAAATAGTTTTATAAAATTGTATAAATAAATAAATCAATAATAAATAATAAAATTGCTTTATTGTCATTTAAAATATACATAGTACAGGTAAGGAGGTAAAGTTTTTGTGTAAAATGAAGCAGTAATTTCGGGCAAATCAGATCAACTTGAATTTTTTAAAAATTTGTCAAAAAAGGTGTCAAATATGGAGTTAAACAAGTTTGGTTACTGAGATTTGGTCGAAAACGCTGTAAAAATTGGCCAAACTATTTTTTTGGCCAAAAATAAAAAAAATATTGAATATCTCGGGCAATATTAAATAAAATTTCGTGAAAATAGGCATCGGAGGGTTTTTTGGGTCTCTGATTACGATTTTAATGTCAAAAATTTCTGAGACACCCTTAATACAGTAAAAACTACCCTTTTTAGGGGTTTTTGAAATATTTTGAAAGTAAAGCTCAGATTATTAAAAAAATGCCATTTTTTAGAATAATCAGAAAGATTTTTTTTTATTATGCACTGAAATTAAGATACAAGAGTTTATAATAGGGGGTTAAAACTACCCCCATAAGAAAGAATACAAAAAACATGACCTTAGATTATTCTTATTGTTTTTTAATCAATTTTTTGAAAACATTTTATCGTATTTTAACCATTGTGAAATTTATTCCCCCGCCCCCTCCCCCAGGGGGTGAAAAGTACCCCTAAATTAAAAAAAAGAAAAAAAAAATGATTATGTTATTAATTTTTTTTTGTTGCAAGTTTTCGTTTTAGAACCGACCCACCAACAATATTTTCAGTAAAAAGAGATTATTTACCTCTTCCCCCTAACCCCGGAAAAACTACCCCCAAATAAATAAAAACGAAATTTTTTTTTGTAATAGCAGAAAAAAATAGAATTTTTGGCCGTAACTTTTTTTTGGCTTAGAATAACAAGATGTACAATGAACCATTTTAAAGCTAAGGTTATCCCCTAATTATCAGGTGATTGCAAATTTCAATTGGATTGACCATTTTTTTATAATTTCATCCGAAAAAAAACATTGACCGTTGCAAACGTAAAATATGCACTTTTAAACGGCCAAATCTTCTTACAGATGAAAGATTGATAAAAACAAATAAAATAAAAATAACTCTAAATAAAGGCTACAAAGTTTGGCTGTTTAAAATAAATAATTTTTACGCTACTGGCCAAAAACTGAAAATGTCTTACAAACAACAAGATTTGACCCACATTTATCAGTCCAGAACATAAAAAATAATTATTCGATAGGGCTAAAAATAACTGGACATATTTAGGGACATGTGTTCTGACTTTTCACTAAAGAATTATTTTTTTTAAGCAACACAGTCCAGATGGCGCTAAAAAATTAGCTTGAAAAAAGTGTATTTAGCCTATAACTTTTTTTCCGCCTATTTTAAACGGTTCTGGTTGATCTCAAAATTTTTCCAATATTGTCTTCTTGCAAAATAATAGTAATAATTTTTTTTGTGAAAGTAATATTCGTTTTTTGTAAAGCAACTATTTTTGCCAGGCCATATCTCCTTTCATACTCATTGTACAAAAATTAAAAAAAAATCGTTTTGTCAAATAAAATACTTCATATTAGTAGTAATTAAAAAAAACTTTAAACAATGTAACATTTTTTTGGCAAAAGTCACAATTTTCCTTGCGCCATTACTTGGAAGGGGTTCATTTTTATGAAAAGTTGTTCATTCCCCCATTAAATGACCCCCCCACCAACCCTTTTTCCCAGTATCGAAAGTTGTTTAATTCAATACTGAGCACCTTCCTTAGTATAATACAAGTAACTTCAAGTACCTGCTTTTTGCCCAAAATTTGCGTTTCGTGATTTTACTTTTTTACTGTATTAACATCTTTTCGCCAAAGCAGCTTTCTATTGCATCAAATATTTTACTGCGTAAAACATCAAGCCTCTCTGCGATATACCCCATGGGACGAGCATTACCTTGCAAAGCTACAGCTTGCAGTGCTTGTTACGGTCTAATTTTTAATTATGTTTTTCAAAGCTGAATTAAAACCCAAACCACTCAGATACACAACCAAGTTTACAAACTCTATAGACCAAATAAATATGTGATTTGCTGAGTATTGCTTGACAAGCATCTTTGTGTCAATCCATAAAAATTGCTAAACTTAAACTTGTCATAACAGACAAAGCCAACTTAAAGAAAATCTTGTTTATGGTTATGAGAATCATAGTTATCTTTAAAAATGCGTTAATTCTTTAAGAATACAGATATTGGTATAAATCCAAAAAAGACCTGTTGAAAAAAAAAGAGACTTAAAAATCTCGTGCGAAGACACATCCTTCAGTAATCAAACTTTTTCACATGGTGTTCAGAAGCTCATGGTAAAATAAACCTTTTAGTTTTACTGTCATGTTAAGGAAAAACGCCTTATCCGATGCTAAAATCCTATGTAGTTTAGGCGTTTTTCGTTAACACGGCAGTATAAACTGAATGGAAACAAATCTTTTCGAGCTTCTTGCAAAAAATACAGTCGGAAATAATAACAATAAAAGTACAGTAACGGCCATTAAATCTTGGGCAATTATTATTCCCTTTCGTAAAATAGGCTTATGCCAACTTCTACTGAATATAAATACCTGTTGAAAAACCTAATAAAGAAACAGGTGTCCGCTGTCAGTGCCTTAAATTTTTTTAATGCCAAACTTAACTTTGAATCAAAAAGTATTAATTATTCATTATATTGAGCAGAGGGGTTGGCCAGAAAGGGATATGGCGAAAGAGCTTAACATCGCAAAGAGTACTATTTATTTTGTTAAAAAAAAATGGCAGGAAATACTCGTCTTTGAGAGAAGAGCTGGAAGTGGTCGCCCCAAACCATAGAATCAGAACAAGACAATAATTTAGTTAATGTTTTGAGAAACCAACCATTCAAATCTGTAGTTACAGCAAAAACGGAAAGCAATTTCCCAGCATCGGTTAGAACGGCACGGCGAAGAATAAAGCAAATATCCGAATTGTGCTGCCAAACAAATGCAAATAAAGAACAGCGCATTGGAATTGCTCTACAATTTTACTTAGAACCTCCGATTTCTTGGGAAAATATAATATTCACCGATGAAAAAGTGTTTCCATCGGGCTACAATGGGATACTTAAGGTATACAGGCCTCAAGGAACACGATTTGATGAAAAATATACCCAAAAGGACAAAAGTGGTGGGCGATTTTCGGTAAATGTTTGGTGGTGGCTGAGTGCACAAGGACTTGGTGTATGTTATTTTATCGAAGGAAGGTTTAATGCGAAGGTATATTATGATCTACTACAAATATCATGCTTCCTTTTGTACTGAATTGATTTCCGGACAGAAATTTTATCTTTCAGCAAGATAAGTGCCCCATTCATACGGCCTGGCATGTTGATGAATGGATGGAAGAGCAGCGTATCAGAGTTTTACCGTGGCCCGCACGTAGTCCGGATTTAAATGTTATGGAAAATGTTTGGAGCAGGCTTAATAGTTAAAAAAATAAATAGGAAAAATTAGTTTAGGCCGCAGAATGTAAACGAACTTAAAGATAAAATTTTAGAGGCGTGAAATGAGTTACGAGAAAATCCGGACTACGCCCGGGCTTTGGTCCATTCGATGCCTGGAAGACTAAACTCTGTCTTGGAAAAAAACGGAGCCGCAATAAAATATTAAATTTGTTTGAAAGGATACTTAAGTTTGTTTAAATTTATTAAATTGTTAACTAATTTATTAATTGGTTAGTTTTTATAAAATATAAATATTTTTTTTACCTTTTGCTTTATTTATATGAATTAAAAGTAAAACAAGGTAAAAAAGAGCGATTTACAAAAATTGGCAGAAAAGTCAAAATTTGACATATTTTTTGCCCAAGATTTAATGGCCATTATTATACCAACAACTTAATAAAAAATATTGTAATTGATGCAAAGGTTAAAAGGTTTTTTAAGGTTGAATTTGAACAAAATTTTGTTTGTCCAGTTAATTTTGCATGCCAGTTTATTTTGCCGTATTTTTTTTATTTTCCGTAAATGATTTTCAACTACCATTGTAATATTTCATATGCAAATACCTGATATAATATAAATATTAGTCACGATATTCACATACGTTTATAGCAACGTGATTCCGTTCGCATCCAGTATTTCTATTATCAGACCATTGTAAGCAGATTGTATCTATAGGATAATACGCAATGTTGTAATATACTATATAATATGTACATAATCTCCATTTCCCGGCAATATGTGCTCCAAATTTCCTATCAAAACAGGATATTTCCAGCGAGCGGCCCGGAAACGCTGTTCAGTCTCTATAATTTAATGTGGAAATTGGAAAGGTCCTTTGCAGTAATGCAACAGTTATGGATTTCGACAACTTATTGGGATTTAATAACAACATTTTAATTGGACATTTAAACTAAACAATACCAAACAAAAAGGCTTTACCTTTATAGTACAGTCACTGAAGGGAAAAATAGGCTATAACCTCTGAATAATTTGAACCTTCATCGATTTTGAATGATTGAAAATTTGAAATCAAGTCTATTTTTCCCCTAACTACAAAAGTAACATGTGCTTAACTTGCGCTTATTGCATTTTATGGGTAAAACCCACCCCTTTTGCAAAAAATTGAAAGAAATGCAAATTAAAGCATTTAATCGGTAAAAATTTTATTTAGTTAAGTAGATTATAGATTCTGTAATGCTTTGAAGCATAATATTTAATTTCGATCCATTTTTCAAGGCTCAGAGACCAGACCAGAAAAATCATTAAAAAAAATGTTTTTTGTCTCTCTGAAATATTAAATAGCATATTAATATTACACTTAAAATTTGTTTACCGCTTACGATATAATAATTTATTGATTTACTGAAATGTTTTAACCCTTAAAAGGATCAATGAAAAAAAAAATAGCAACTTTAATCGTTTTATTTATGCAATAAAATTGTTTATAATAAACAATAGAAAATGTATTTATTTTTTTATTTATTTATTTTAGCATTTCAACCCTTAAATCCCTTAACAACCACCTAAAATTAATAAAAAAGTATGTTTATGCAGCTTTAATAATTATTTTAAAAAGGCATTTATTTACCAAAAATCTTATTGTGTGATTATAAAAAAAAAAATTATTGTAAAATTTCGACCATTAAAAACTACCCTCTATCATATTATTAATAAAAAAATATTTTATTGCAGCTTTAATAGATTTAATTGATAACAATAAATGAATAAACAAAATGTTTTATTAATCTTTTGTCAAATGTAATGAATACAAATTATCAAATGAACTTAATGAAAATTTCAAAAAATTATTTTTTATCAGAAGTATTATCAGAATCAACCTCTTCTTCATGGTCAATGGGAGAACAATTCGACACTTGTCACCGCTGCATATTCCACATGTTGCATTACAAAATAGTCCAGTTTTTCAGCAACCGCAAGAGGCACCGCAGTCTTTTTTGCGGTTTCAAAACATCATTTTTTCTACTCCTATATTAGTAAGAACCTAATTACACACCGTCTACTTTATCAGTAAATCTCTAATTACAAACACTATACTGTAAAAACCAAACTGTGCGTAAGGGCAGTTAATATTATATATATATATATATATATATATATATATATATATATATATATATATATATATATATATATATATATATATATATATATATATATATATATATATATATATATATATATATATATATATTACGTAACAGTTCCACAATCGCATTAGCCGCGAGCCCCCAAAATCTTGAAAACTTTCAATAGATTTTACGTAAAGCTGGCTATGAAACAAATAGCATCGCCTTGACAACGCAAATGTTTGTATTATTATTTGTATTGTTACTTAAAGTTTACATAATCTTCTGCTTTTATTTATAAAAAAACTAAACATAAAGTCGTAGAAAAAGTATAGTACACAACTCGAGTGGTGCCCATTACAAACTCTTTCGAATTACGGTACCCCTCACGTCGTGCCGTAATTTTGTCGTGTGTAATGGGCTTCTTACCACCTCGGTATTAATATACTATTAAGTAGTCGTAGTTTATCTGGTGCAGCTGGATTTACATTTTTAATAACCTGTGAAGATCCTTCAATAATAACCCATTCCCAAATAACTGGACAATATTTCTATTACCAAGCCATATCTGGGTCTGTAAGAAAA